>JAHSPW020000003.1:30251397-30551397 GCA_019985065.2 Arctostaphylos glauca | reverse complement strand
CCACAAAACGGGCCTTAAGCCGAGTAATAGAGCCATCGGGATGGATTTTGACTGTGTAAACCCATTTGCAGCCGATAGCTTTCTTGGCAGAAGGGAGATCAACATGATCCCAAGTATGATTGGCCTACAAAGCCTGCATCTCCTCCTCCATAGCAGCACGACAACCTGTATGTGCCAAAACCTCACCAAGAGTACGGGGCTTGGGCACGGATTCCAAGCTAACAATCAAGGAGCGAATAGGAGCTGCCAAGCCATGGTAGGAGGTAACATATAAGGGGTGATCATGGCAGGAGCGGGGAGGTGACACAGTGGCAGTATCAGAGGATAATGTTGGATCAAGTGACAAAGCAACTAGCTCAATAGGAAGAGACGGTGCAGGGGGTGTCGAGGTCGGGACCTGCTCAGAAGGAGCTGGGAGAGGTGGAAGGGAGACAAGATAGTCATCTGGTGGAGAAAAAGACTCAGAGACACAGGTGATGGGGTAGAAAGACTCAGTCTCGACAAAGGCCACATCCCGAGAGGTAATATACCGACGTAGCTGTGGGGAGAAACACCGGTATCCCTTCTGGATTTTGGAGTACCCGATGAAGATACATTTGAGGGAGCGAGGATCCAATTTGGACAGACCAGGATGCGTGTCACGAACATAATAGACACACCCAAACAGGCGAAGAGGAATGTTGTAGGGGGTGAGAGTAAGAAAGAGAACAGACTAGGGGGTGACACCACGAAGTACGGAGGAAGGTAAGCGGTTGGTGAGATAGCAGGCGGTGAGAACAACATTACCCCAAAAGTGTTTGGGAACACTAGTGTGAAACAGGAGGGCACGAGCAGTGTCCAGAAGATGACGATTTTTGCGCTCGGCAACCCCATTTTGTTGGGGAGTGTCCAGGCAAGAAGTCTGGTGAACAACTCCATTGTGCGAATGCTCCTAAACCAAGTCGGGATGTACTCTGAACCATTATCACTATGGAGAGTACGAACTGTATGATCAAACTAAGTGCGAACCTCAGAGAAAAAAGAGCTCCAAACAGAAAACACTTCTGAACGAGCACGCAATAGATAAATGTAAATAAAGCGAGAATAATCATCCACAAAAGTTACAAAATAGCGGTAACCTAAGGGGGGAGGAACAACACATGCCCCCCACATCAGCATGCGTAAGAGCAAAAGAAATGAAACTTCTTTTATTATTACGGGTGGGATAAAATACACGGTGGTGTTTGGCTAAATGACAAGACTTACAAGATAAATGGGAAAGAGATTTAAATTCAGGACACAAAGTCCGTAAACTAGCTAAAGAAAGATGACTCAAACGACAATGAGTATCATAGGTAGAAGAAGAGAGCCCGGAGCAGGCAACCGTTTGATCAACACATAAAGACCCTCTGTAACACTTCGTTTACTAACAGTATGCTTTGTCACCAGATCCTAAAAAACACAATGATTATGGAAAAATATTATCGAGCGGTTTAAATCTTTAATAACTTGACTAATAGACAGTAGGTTAAAAGGAGAGGCAGAATTATGTAATGCATTCTACAAAGTCAACAATAAAGAGGGTGTAATGATACTAAAACCGTGGATATCAAGAAAAGAACCATTGGCCACGGTAACCTGCTGAGACCTAGTAAAAGGAGAATACGCAGAAAGAGTACCTGTAGTCCTGGTCATATGATCAAAAGCACCAAAGTCAATAACCCAAGTGCGAGGAGTTACCATGTAGGCAGTGTAGTTACCTATAATAAATGTGCCAACAGCAGAAGAAAAAGCCACAGGGGACGGAGTGTATTGGGCATACTCAGTATTAGACAAATGTATCTTGGGGCCCTCGGAAGAAGAAGCAGGTGTAGTGGTAGCATGTGCCATAGGAAAGGGCTTAGAGCCCAACTGGGGACAATGCGGATGAATGTGGCCAGCAACGCCATAATTATGACAGGTGCGAGTCTCCTTATACCCATCACGACCACCAGAGCACCCGCCTCGGCCCCGACGACCTCCACGGGCACCACCAGGGGAAGAAAAACAAGCAACCCGATCAATTGATTCATTGGGCACAGCACGAGACTCAGAGTGACTCGTTGATCGACTCACATGGTGAAAGGCCTCCGGGAGAGATGGAATATCCGCCCCTGCAAGTATCTGGGATCGGGCAACCTCACAGTCACTACCACCAAGGCTAGGCAAATAGAGAACTATCATAATTTGATCACATTGACGACAAAATACTGTCAGGTCGGAAGTAAATGGGAGCAAGCAGTCATACTCATCAGCAAGAGTCTTGAACTCAGCATAGTGCTCTTGAAGAGTTTTCCCCTCGCGCGTGACTTGGAGGAAACCCTTCATCACATCAAACAGGCGAGACAGATCATTGGCAGTGGAGTAGGTATCGACCAAGGATTGCCAAATGTCCCTCACAGTATCAGCATTGGAGACGAGTATCTCAGCAGACTCATCCATGGAGTTCAACAGTAAAGTAAATAGTCGGGCATCATTTCGAAGTCAAGAACAGTACTGAGGAGAAGTCTCGGGAGGAACACTCTCCGTCAGATGTGAATCCAGATCCATGTCCTGGAGAGACTTCAGGACCTTCTTTCATCATAAAACATAAGTAAATGGGCCAGTAAGCTTAGTCTCCACTAATCTAGTGGATGAGAAGACATGAGGCCGGACTGGCTCACAAGCCACCATAGGCTAGACAGACGGAGCAGATGGTGATGGTGGCGAAGAATCAGTAGTAAACATGACTACGAGATAATAGAGGATAAGATAGATCCCGCCCTCAACAACTATATCAGTCTGACGAACCACCGGTCACCAGATCAGAACATCCAATCAACAAGACTAGAGTAGCAACCATGGAGCAGCAATAAAAACAGATCAAGTAGGCATAATCGCCGGAGTAGGTAGGTAGGCAAGCAGGCAGGCAGGAGGGAGACGACAGCCTTACAGATCAACCCAATACCCTACAGAGGTAGAGTATAGAAGCAGCAACCAAAAGGTGGCAGTACAGGACTGGGGAGGTGGCAACAGTAGGCTGGGGCGACTGGGGCAGCGGCGGGCGGCAAAAGGTCTAGATTTGGAGATGTAGCAGCACTGAAGACTGGAGGGTGCAGAAGCGTCGGCGGCAACAACAGAGGGAAGAGGAGACGACGGCGATGGCAGGAGAAAGCGACGGTAGCGGAGGAGAGAGGCAGAGGCAGCAGATCTGAAGCGGAGAGCCTAGGGCGCCGAGGATGGCAGTAGAGGCGTGCCGTTGTCGGTAAGTTCAGTGCATAACCCGTGGCGGCAGGCGGAATAGATTTAGAGTTTTGTGTTTTTTCCTTTTTAACATGGCTCTAATATCATGTTAGGAGAAAAACCCACAATTATTTAGAGTGGTGGTGTGTTTATTTATAATAAACTAACGAGATTAGGGTTAACCTAATGGGCCCTAACAACCTATGCCAATTAGGGTTTACATAGACTAAACCTAGCAGCTAACAAGTAGGTTTGCAAATATTTGGAGAGATTGGGGCATGCTAGGAACCATCGTAAGCATTAGTGGTGGATAGTGAAGCTCTCTTCTCTGGTTATGCTTTGCATTTTAAGCACAGCAACTAGTTGGTAGTTTACAATATTCTCTTGTTATTTGCAAAGTGCTTATGCTACTTTTTTTTTGCTAAGAAGTGCTTATGCTACTTGCAGTAGGAAATCTTCAAAATGCCGCATTGCTCCTTATTCTGGCGAGTTTTTGGAATTTGCAAGTACTTACAGATTTGTAAACACAATGCAAACCATTATGCACTAGGTTTTCCTTCACTGTAGAGATGCACTTTAGACAAACGCCTACAAGGCTAAAGATATACGGAGTCTATCATATTTTATGGCTGGGTTTATTTGTCCACAAGCATTGCAAGTTTGTCCACCAGCTATCCAAATTTACCGATTGGACTATTTGCAAACTCGGAAACTCAAATGAGCCAGAGTTGGGCGTTTGGCTGGCTAGGCCCGCAGCAAATGCATAATGGCTAAGTCCTGCATGTGGTCGTTAGCAATACGTTGGCCATCTTAGTTGCGATGACTTTGTGGTTGCATTGTGTTGCTTATGACCATAGAATATATGCTGCAATGCTTGTGGTTCTCGGTTAATACTGGTAGAGTGGTAGTTAGTAGAGCATCTTAGTATAGTGGGTAGCTAGAATAGTTTCAGGTGTTGGTTATTTGTATTTCTTTGTCTAAATTTGTTCTTTTCAAGCTTTACAGGGTTTCTAGGGAATCCTAAAATTTTAGTGTCATATTGTCCTCGTGGATTGTCATGAACCTACAGGCATCCATTGTTGGGGTAATGTAGTAAGAAACTTATGAGTATTGCTATTAAAAGCTCAGATTGTGTGATTCTGTAGTGATTAGTAGTAAATGATCCAGACGGGATTCACACCATCATGTGTTACTTTTTGTCAGTTATCTTTCTATCTTATTTATTCCCTAGATCTTTGATCCTAATTCCCTACCTACTTATCCTGACATTCTAAGCACTAAACATTGAGTTTTGCCCATTGTTCAAAGAATCATGTAACCTCTCTATTTTTCCTGTTTGATTTCATGAAAAAAATAATCTTTTAAATCTTCAACATCCATATCCAAGATCAGCCTGTGAACCCTAAGGTATATATCCATCCGTAGAATCTGAAATTCATAGACCCTGTCCATCACACCTGATTGCAGGGAAAATTCTATCAGACTCTATTCTGCAGTAAATTTCTTTCTGAGTTAATAATTAGCACATACTCGGTGATTCTGCTTCTACAAGGCTGGCAGTGGGGTTATAATTGGACCTTGCTAAGCTTGTCGTTTGTGGCCACCTCTGGCAGACTTGGGAGGGAAACAATACCTTTCTCCACTTGTATTTTAGAAACACACACCGTAGTTCTTGAACAATGATGTATCTTATAAAGGACAAGGACTATTCTTTTTTTTTTGCATCTTTGCACAGTTTTGCTACTCTTGTAAGACCCTACCTGTTGTTGTGGTCCCAAGTAGCCAGCCGTTCTTCATCATAAGCACCACTTAAATCACATGACTTCTTTTGGCTTATGCGTTTGTTTAGTTGGAAGGACTGAGGAATAGCCTTTTCAGATGTATGCATACAATTGCCCATATATTTGGAAGTTTTCTCTTGCTTGCTTTCTCCTTGATTTTCTTGTGCTTGTTTGTGTTGAAAACTGAACTTGACAATCTTTGCAGTTGTTGGGTTGGCTTGTCGCAGCACCCTTTATCTTGGGTATCCTGCATCTATTGTTTTTGCCGTGTTGTAAGATCCTTGTTCGCAAGTTCAGCACTGCTCCATCAAGTCCCAAGAAGCCACATAGTACCCAACTTGTTCGCAAGCTGAGCACTTCTCCATCAAGCCCAAAGAAGTTACTCAGTTCCCACTCGGAAGTGAGGCTTAAGGTAAGGGATGTTTGATCAACCGTTTTAATAACCAGACAGACTGTTTGGTAGCACCTCTGATTTCCTACTAACAGGAGATTGCTTGTATATATGAAACTTTAACGGTGAGATTCTATGTCTGTACGTATTGAGCCTAAAGCCAGTTTGATCGGTTCTTTTTTTGTTTCAGATGAAACTTAATTGTTGTTGCCAAAGCTGGTCCTCTGAAACATTTGATATATTGTAATATTTTTCTCCCTCACGCAATGCTAGGCGAGGAGAAAGTTTTCACGGTCTCATTTGATAATCCAAACCCCTTATTTTAAAGGTCTCGATGTGCAATTTGATCTTGCAACAAAATTTTGGTCCTTGGTGCTTGGAGATGCTCTAAGAATTTGGTGGTTTTAGTTTTTAGGGTCTCAATGATATGGTAGACTTTGATATGGTAACGACGTCCGTATTGTAGCCTGTGAAAATAGCCATAAAAAAAGTTAGCTGTATTTTGGAGTGCCTATGGCATTTGAACGTAGAGGGATTTCCATAAATCTATGTTCGAGGACCTCATTCTAGGTTTCGGCATCATCTTATCTACTTTGGTCACGACTTTTGTTTGCGTCGACTATATTTAGCGAGCCTCTGGTGAGATCTTAGGTTGGGCTCGTGCTTGTGTGATCAAAGCAAATCGATTGAAGATCTCCATTGGTTTCCCGTATATGTTTGTATTTCGTGTTGCTTGCTTTAATTACTAGACGCAGTATTTTACAGAAAGGAGCTCAGGAAAAGGGGGACGGCAAGAAACCAACCACAAAAGATACAGGGAAATAGAAAGAAATAAAGTAGGATTTTTGTTGTAGTTGTTAATTCATTCAGCTCTTGTAGTTTAAATGAGTTGAGACTTGTCGCAAAAATATCATGATTGAATCGTTTGATAACGTAGGTTCATTGTGCAAGGGCAAAAACAGAGCTTCATGATTGAATCGACGCGCACACACGCGCATGCAAATCAGCTGTATCTAAAGTTACTAGGCAAAATAATAACAGTAGATTTTCATTCTCAATCCCATATGCAATGGTTGGAGAATTAACGAGTCTTCTTGTAAGTAGCATAGATCCTTAGTTACAATCCGAAGTCCATACCATAGGTAGGCCTTATACATAATAGAGAGTTTCAAGTTCCATCTCAGAGTAACAGTTGGAGAGAGAGAGAGAGAGAGAGAGAGAGAGAGAGAAGAGGGAGAGAGAGATGAGGATCACCTGAGTCCTAACCATGGTTGATGTGGGGGTGGGGTTAGAGGAGATGAAGCCAAGAGTTCCAAAATATCTTCCTTGGGTTACCTCCTTATGCAATGGAGCTCCATAGCCGTTAATGGAGCTCTTTCAAAGAGAAAAAAATATGGTAAAAGCTAAATGCAACAAAACTACACTAGCTAGAGTGGGGGGCCAAAACTCCCAAAGTTTAGCCCCCAATTAATGAATTTACAAATGAGAGATCACCTTCCCTTACCCTGAGGGAAAGATGGTTAATTAGTGAGTTAGACACAGATTATGTGAGAAGTGAAATCGGGTAAAGCTTTTAAATAGACATTACCAGTCACAGTTCAAAAATCCTAAGACTAGGGGCCGGTTAACGAATGTCGAGAAAGACCTAAAGGTAACAAAAAGAAAAGAAGAAGAAGAAGAAGAAAGAAGTGGGCATCCCAAATGCCCAAGATATACTAAAATTGGCCACTAAATCAAGAGGTGGTTTACCTAAAGTCGGAGGGATCTTGACAAGGCATTCAAAATCAACAATCGTGAAGTTGAAGCACTTGTTGTTGTTCGTATTGCAGCGAAATTTACATTTTTGACCAGTAAGCCCCTTCCAGGGGGCTAACTTGTGTGCTCTGATTTGTTTATTAGCCTTTCCAAAGGCCAATGTTAGTGAGAGGGTATAGAGATGTGAGACCAACTTAGCTGTTTTGTACAGAGCTTCAAATTGGTAACAACATGCATGCACATGCTTTGTGGTTCTCTTGAAGGAGCCTTTTCCTTAACAAGAGAAGCAACGTGGAAGAGAGAAAAACTTTTCCAAACATTTTGCCCCTATGAGGAGCTTCCATGTGTGGGTAATGCACAAATGTGGACCTCCATGAGACAGAGAAAGAGAAGGGGGAGAGAGAGAACCATGGTTAGGCCAAAGGTCTTTGAGATCCTTGTACGTGGAGGAGCTATATATATGTATTTATATATAGCATGAGTGACGAAGTAGGCTGCAGGGGGATCAAATTCTGAATCTCTTTAACGATGGGGAATGGGTGCGTGGAGAGCCATGGTCACGCCTGTGGCACAGCAAAACAAACTGTCAAAGATGTTAGTAACTTCATTAACAATAGTCTTCCCAAGCACTACTAGTTAAATACACAAACACACACACACACACACAATATATACACACACACATATATATATATATATGTATGTATGTATAGAGTACTGTTATCAGGGTCTCACAAATGTTCGTTTCGGACTCATATACACGGGGAAAAGAACATTAATGTTAGCAGTAAAATATACCCATAAACTAAAAAGCACGGTGTTTACCTGATTGCAGAGGAGGAGTGGATGCAAGGGAGATAGGAGCAGCAGCATAGTGATGTGGGTAGCCCCCAGTAGAATTGAGGGCAGCAGAATACTGGAAGAGGTGGTGGGGGTGCTGCTGCTGTGGGTACTGGACACCGCCGTATCCCTGCCCAGCTGCGGTACTTCCAGATTCACCAAAGTAATTCAGATAGGGGTAGAATGCGGCAGCCGCGGCAGCTGCTGCTGCTGCGCTCGTCATCATCCCACCAGCCCCACCACTGTAAACTGGATACTGGGAAGCAGCTCCTCCATACACGTTATAGTAACTCTGAACCAAACAAGCCAAAAAAAAAAAAGAAGCAGAACAGTCCAAAGATGCATTAGGAATCTTTCTTCTATTTGAATTTCTTTTGTTAGTAAGTAAGATGTCAATTTGACCCTTAAAAGTAAAGAAAAAATAATCACTTGTCCAAAAGAGGGATTTGGGTTTTTGCCTAGAAAGTTTTCGAAAAACAAAACAAGTAAAAGTATATAGTGGGAGGGAATATAAATGATTTTAGTATGAGTTATTATCATAAGACAGGTAGCAAAGTCTGAGTAGATAAGGGAGATTGAAATAATAGGAAGTGCATGTGGCTAAGCATCGAGTGAATTAAAATGGTTGTAAGCATAAAGAAAGCAGCGGAAGACGATGTTACGATAAAGACAAGGCAAAGACAGCTGTGATTTTAGTACTACCTACTATATCTGTCTGTCTTTAATTTTGTCACCAACTGACCCTCCACATCTAATTTCTCTCTCTCTCTCTCTCTCTCTCTCTCTATACACACGCCGATATATATATATATGTATGTATGTGTGTACGTACGTACGTATGCATGGGTAGTTATTAGTTACTACTACAAAATTAAAATGGTGGATGCATGGTGAGTACACTCCAGTTCAGTTAGCGGATATCTATGATACAAAAACACAGTTGGAAGGAATATTTAGTCCCGAATATTTAATTGTACGTACTTGTGAGGTGAATGAAAGATGCTCTTTCCCTTCCGTACTACAGCTGGGGGATTTGACTAAAAAGATAAAAAGTCACTCCGGGTTATTTTACACCTTTTATCTTCTAGGAAAAATTATTGCCTGGATTTATTTTTGGAATGTTTTATGACAAAACTAATTATATTTCATTTCATAAGAAAACAAATTAATTATATTTCTTTTGGCATTACCCAACGAATTTTTGGAGGAAAAGTTCAAGCCTGTTCCAGAGGTTTTTTTTTTCTTTCTATTTTTTCTAAAAAGGTTACAAATTTTAGGGTTTCAAACTGAAGTAGCATTTCCTTATGGGAGCAAAAGTAATACTAGTAACCAAATAGGGACCAGGGGCCTTGCTGTGCACATAGCAAGGTGTATTGTTAGTGTGCAAAATATTGTCCAAACAATAAAAAACTGATCGAACAATTTTCAATCAGTATTTTAAGCGCCAAAACGATATCGTTTTGGTGCACAGCAGCCTCCTCATTTCCACCAAATAGGTACACACACGTACGTCGTCAGTCATACAAATAGGGGAGTTAAAGTTGGTGACCATAGACAAATTAAAATATTTCATGTGAAATGACAAGATGGGGAGGAGAAGAGGTAGTGGACAAACCGTTGGATAGGTGTAATCTGGTGAGTATGGAGAGTACCTGAAAAATTGTACATGGGTAGTTAGTGTTAGGTAGCTACAACTCAAAATGTATATATAATAATGGGTCTACTAGCCACAGCTCACTAGGCGGTGAATAATTTACATATAATGTTAAAAAAACACTAATATCAATACACATTTTACAAATATCTGCATATTTTACAAATACGAATGCACTTTTTATATATTATTCATAGCGTATTAAGCAGTAATTAATTAGCATTTTCATGTAATAATTTAAGTGGGTAGTACTCCATCCTTAACAAGTAGCAACATATACATCGTACGTACATGTAAACTGGGATGCATGCATATGTACGTATACATGTTCATCCACAACTGATATCCATAGGCATCGATCTATTCTTTTTGTATCTGGTAAGCATGTATGTTTCATCTTGTTTCAATGATGCATAAATTTTCCAACTGAGAGAATCCGATGATGAAGTCAACAACCCCTAATTGGTCTTTAACTAAAGTATGCACAGAAGAGTATTAAAGTATATGACTTAACCCACAAGCATTAAAAAGTTAGAAACATACAGAGAGAGAGAGAGAGAGAGAGAGAGAGAGAGAGCAAAACAATACAAAGGAAATGAATAACGTTTGTGGGTTCTGAAAAAAGTTTTTCTTTTGGTCAACGCTTGAATGGACAGATTAAACTCAGAGAGAGAGAGAGAGAGAGAGAGAGAGAGAGAGAGATGATGATGAAAGATGATGAAGAAATGTGGTGGTTGTGGTGGTGGTATAATGAGAATGAGCTGGCTGTGCATGAGTTGGCAATGCACGTGGAGCTGCTACCCAAATGCAACCACCCACACACCTCCATCATATGATTCACATATATACACACACACATATCATATACATATGCATAAAGAGAGGAGAATTAGTATATAGTAGTTGAACAATTAATAAAAATTGGTGCTTAATTAGTTAGTAGTTTACCCACCCATAGACATTGGTATAAGGAATGCCTTGTTGGATGGCATAATGTGGGAAAGTTGTTGCTGCTGAAGCAAAAGCTGCTCCCCCAACTCCACCTCCTCCAAATCCACCACCTCCTCCTCCTGTCTGATAACCGCTCATTACCCTAAAATTCCTCCCTCCTCCTCCTCCTCCTCCTCCACCACCACCACCTGCTCCTCCTGCATTCATATTTCCAATTCTATGTTATTACATATATTGCCTTAAAATATTTCCAATTCATATATGTCTACATGATGTATATATGTGCACACTTCATGAAATGTTAACTAGGGAAAAACCATCAACATTGGGAACCAGCACACACACAAAAATAAAAAAAATAAAAAAAAGGTTTAATGTGAAGGTAGTGTTTAAGAGTTTGTTAAAATTCATAAATACCCACCAAGAAAAAGCAAAAGCATTTTGGTACAGAGGGGAATGAGCTGTCATATATGCTTTTGGCAGAACAGTTTCTTGTATATTTCTTGCTTGAGTGGGCTCACACCATTCAATGAGACCCCCCAAAAGAGGAAGAAGAATATGTGGAACTTCTCTATACATAGAATTGAAGGAATATTCATTCTCCATGAACCCTAGATCTTGAATGTACACCCATGTTTGATTGAGATGGATCCATGCTAGCTAATAAGAGTTTAATTATACCACAGAACAAGAAAAAAAATTAAGAAAAAGCAAGTAAAAGATTTACATATCTGTAACTTTTGCAGATCTCAAAACAGTTTTTGGATGAGTCGGGCCTTAACAAATAATATAAAAAGGAGAAGAAAAACAAATACAATATGTATATATACGAAGAAGAAAGAAGGATAGATAGAATATAATATCATACCATGTTTTGGGGTAGAAGGCTTAGATCTTTGAACACCCAAAGAAGCAAGATTGCAATTCGCCCTTCTCCCATCAATCACTGGAGCTGCATCCACACAAGCTCTCATGGCTGCTTCAGCTTCACGAAAAGTTACCTAATTTGGACCAAAACATAAAGCAAACAAAGAGCTCAATTCTCTCAAAATCACAATATACATGAACTAATGAAGTTTTCTCAAACATTTTTTATGACAAAGAGATGTTTGATCTTTCATTTTCTTCAAGATCTAGTGGAAAAAGTCATGATAAATGACATGGAATAATAGAATCAATACAAATATACATTTTATTTAAAAAAAAAAATTAAGGAAGAAAAAGGAATTGGGATGAAGGTGACATGGGGGAATAATAACATACAAATCCATAGCCTTTGGATCTTCCAGTGGATTTATCAGTGATAACAACAGCCTCCAAGATGTCCCCAAATTGTTCAAAGTATTTCTTCATAGTCTCCTTGTGTGTCTCCCAAGCCAATCCCCCTACAAACACTTTCGTGTAGGTTGTGTCTCCAAACTGCCCACCTCCTCCTCCTCCTGATGACGTCATGTTGTTGTTATTTGCTGCTGCTGCTGCTCCACCACCACCAGTAGCATTCATCTTGTCTCTCTCGCCCTCCCTCTGTCGTCCTTAATTAGCCCCTCTGATCTACAACACAAGTTAGCTATAAATGGTTCTAGCTAGTAGTAGATGACGATGATCGCTATAACTAGATCTATATCTATAAGATGGGAAATATTGAGTCCCCAACTGGATATGGAGGTGAATTATTATGGGAGGCAGAGAGAGGAGAAGGTGGTGGTGGTGGTGGTGATTGGTTATCAGACGATTAGGTCAGAGATCCAGCGAGGGAGAAAAAAAGGAGGAGAGAGAGGAGGGAGGAGAGAGAGATAGAAATTGGAGGGAAGAGAAAGCAAAAGGTGGGAAAAAAAGAAGAAACACCCTCTGATAATACGGACGGCATGAATTATATACACAGCAGGGCCCGCCAACCTCCGCTTTACAACACACTCGCAGTCACACTTTCACGTTCTTCTGTGGCGCGTGTATAATACCCCAACTATTAACACATTGCAACCTGTGCGTCACGCGGGCGTATTGAGAGTGGGAGTTTGAATCAATGAAAATGTGTAAGTATTATTATGTCGGCTGTGGGCTGCTCGCTGTGGGCTGTTGGTATCTTTATCGTTCGTTTTTAAAAATACCACTCCTGTTGGGGAAATAAGGCAGAGTTTTGATGATATTTACGTAACTTACCCCTATTGAAAACTACCTTACAGGCTTACAGCGTAGGAAGCCCTAGTGGGCAGAAACGGAACGGGGGAGTGGTCCTCCTGAAAACGGAGGGAAACTCAGCAGTCAAGCTTCAAATAGTTGTGTTTTATTTTCTTTAAATTTTTTGAGGGAACAATTTGGTACTTTCTGGGCTTATCTGTTGTTGGAACATATAATAATGCACCCTATTTTTTATCAAAAAAAAAAAAATTCATTTTTCGTCGTTAAAATATTACTCAAACCATAAAATAGTATTTGCTATTCGGGTAATAATTTGGTAGTTAAAACGGGTTCTCAATTTTATCCAAATCCGTATCCTTTTAAAACAGGTTCTTTAAATGATTTCATTTCTTTATAAAATAATACTTAGAATTGTAGACGGTAGAGTATATTCTTGAATCATAAAATGTGTTATACTAAAATTTAACATTCACTACTAGAAATTACACATTTTGTGACTAAGCATTTGGTCACTAAAAGGTCGTATATAGTCACCAAAAGTCAATCGTGACCAAAAGTATTTTAGTCACCTAACCCTAGTCACAAAAAGATATTTGTGACCACCAATTTGTTGGTCACAAAAGCATAAAATTTAGTGACTAAACCGTGGTGACTGAAGGTGCATTTCCGTGACCAAATCGATTTGTCACTTATAATTGGTCGTCACTGAATGTTTTTTCTAGTGACCACAAGTGGTCACTGTTTGTGTCTTATAGTGACCAATTAATTTAATCACGAAAAACGTTTAGTCACTAAAAACATTTTGTTTAGTGACCAAACAGTGATCACTATTGCTATCATATAGTGACGAACTAAGCTGATCACAAAAATGTTCTAGTCAATAAAGACTATTTTTTCGGTGACCAAATTCACTACAAGAAAAAAACACAATTCCCGACTACATGTTTAGTCGCCAATAGTCCACTATTTAGTCGCCAAAAGCATTTGCCGACTAAAAAATTGAGTCGCCAATTATAACATCCACGTGGCGCTGACATAAGCAAAAAATTCCACATACATTGCCACATAGGACCTCTTACATCTATGTGGCACTTACTGTACCAGAATCATGATAATATATACCCTAACAATATGTCACTACCAAGATTCGAACTCACCACCTCTTCCATAATAACCAAACACCTATCCACTAGGCCACTTACACACTTATATTTAGTAATGAAAATAAAAATATTTATTATATCAAATGAACTCACAAACTATGTATACATATATATATTCGTATATACAAATAGTATATATTCCTATATACACTATATATAATATATCTACAAATAAAATATATGTATATTCCTATACTATATACAGTATATGTATATATATGTATACATACAATATTCATATATTACATACTATAATGTATATTATATATACTCATATATTACTATATATAATGTATGTATGTCTGTGTGCATATATATAGTATACACGTATATATACACGTATGTGTATATATAACTGTATATTCATATACGGAGTATATATAATATATGTATATTCGTATATACAAATAGTATATATGTGAATATATCTATATAATCGTATACTATATGTAATATATATCTACAAATACAATATATGTATATTACATACTATATACGGTATATGTATATATATGTATACATACAATATTCATATATATATATATATATATATATACTATAATGTATATTATATATATTCATATATTACTATATATAATGTATGTATATCTGTGTACATATATATAGTATACACGTATATATACATGTATGTGTATATACATATACGTATATCTGTGTGTGTGTGTGTGTGTATCTGTATATTCGTATACGAATATACAGATACACACACACACAGATATACGAATATACGAATATATATAACATATATATACATACATATATATAATATATATAACACACACACATGTACATATACATACATACATATATATCTGTATATATAAATACAAATAGTATATGTATGTATATATATATGTGTGTGTGTGTGTGTCACATATATATATATAGAGAGAGTACATGCAATCTGTATACACCCTACAACCATAAATACTCTATAATATATATGCATACATTCTTACATATATATACATATATTATAAAGTAGACTATTAAGTGGCCAATTAGACACTTTCCGTGGCCAACAATTAAGTGGTCTCTAAAAGTATTTTATCCGAGAGGTCTCACACTTTCTGTGACTATTGATTTAGTCCCCGAATGTTTTTGACTCCCGCGTACAAATTTTCATCTCAAAATTTGGGGGCAAATTAGACACTTTCCATGACTAACAATTAAGTGGTCTCCAAAAGTATTTCATTTGAGAGGTCTCACACTTTCCGTGACTATTGCTTTAGTCCCCAAATATTTTTGACTCCCACGTAAAAATTTTCATCTCAAAATTTGGGGGCAAATTAGACACTTTCTGTGACTAACAATTTTGTGGTCTCCAAAAGCATTTCATCTGAGACAAAAAATTAGTCACTAATACTTAACCTTTTCTTCCCTCCAAATTTTGGTGCCATTTATTCAGTGACAACCTCAAAATTTCAATGACCACAAAAAAAAAAAATTCCTACTTGCACCTAAATTGAGATAATTAGTGACAAAACGTCATTGTCACCAAAAATTAAATATTCTGTGACATCAAAACTTGTCATTAAAATCAAAATATTGTCACCATAAATTGCTTTCATTTGTCGCGCAGAACTCAACATCTTTGGTGACAAGGTCAGACGGCCTTGTCACTATTTGTTATATTTAGTGACAAGTTGTATTCTAAGGGTGTCACCGTTGATGTTTTTTCTTGTAGTGCCAACTCAATTTTGACAATGGTCGATCTAAACCGTTAATACTTCACGTCTCGCTGATTTATTTAAGGTCACCAAAAATAGAGATTATTGGATCTCATATAATGCGTGATTGGATCATGCCTATTGCATTCTGATGAGCCAAATCTTCTATGACCAACAAAATTTATAATCACTAAATATCCTGTATTTGGTGAGTAAATACAATTTGGTCACCAATTATTTTCATTTTTCGTGACCAAAACGTGGTTGGTCACGAAACATGATCACCAAAAGTGTAATTCTAGCATGAATTATTTTTATGACTAAACAAGTAGTCACTAAATGTATTGAACCTCGCTCAAAATTCCCGCCAAATAAATTGGCGCACTTTTTAACATATTTTTGGTGACTAACAATAACTAGTCTCTGAAAGTATACTATTAGTGACCAAATACTAGTCCCCAAAACTATTTGTATATTCTTTCGTGACCAAACAATATTTAGTCACTCAAAATGCCTGTCATTGGTGACTACAAAAAGTTTGGTCACTAATGAGTCCATATTTGGTGACTAAAAAAAATTAGGTCACAAATTGTATACTTTTCCGTGACCAAAACGCATTTGGTCACGAAAACTAGTCACAAAAATGTGTAATTTCTAGTAGTGATTTGTAGTGAGATAGGAGACAATTAGTCGTTATTTTACAAAATAAGATAGATTTGTTTTCACGTACATATTATCTATCGATATCTGATAAAAATGAAGTTTGCATGAATATAATTATCTACGGAAATTTTGAGATGAAGCGTTTGTGAACTTAAGATGAAGACAATATACGAACAACCAACTTGAAGAACAACAAATTAAAAAGATAAAGGGTCTTGTTAATTACCGCTTAATGGGTGGTGAATAATATACGCATAAAGATAAATAAACACGGATATATACATATTTTACGAATATTTATGCATATTCACAGATATCAATACGTAATTTACGAATATCGATACAATTTTTTACACATTATTTACTGTCTAATAAAGGGTGGTTAACATTTTCCAATTAACAATCATGAAGAAGAAGGGTGGCACTAGAAATTATAATTATATAGTATGTGTCTGCATTCGCAGCTAACTACTATGAAAGCAATTGTGTCTATTTCTGACCCATTCATTGGGCCACAGCGTGCATGTTTTAAGATATAACAATTGTCTGAAATCAGCTTGTTTTTTATTTTATTATAATTTTAATAAAAGGGCCCTTTCTCTTAAATTGACCATATTATGTAAAGTAATCAATTGGAAAATGGCCCCATTTTCTCTCCTACCTGCCCTGGCTACGGCACACATTCTTTGAACAATATTGTATTATCATAACGGACTTCAAAATAATAACTGTGCATTTTTAAAATATTTTATGAATTAAAACGATATTGTTTAGTTATTAAAAAATTATCCAAATGACTCGACAGTAATTTGAACAGTTTTTCATTACTAAATTAATACTGTTTTAACGAAAGCTATGAGCCTATGCTAGGTGCTCATCCTAGTGAGTATGACCCAATATGGTTTGATGTGAGATGTGATGTTACATGGGTTTGGTAATTGAGGTTGCATATTACAATTATCAAAGGGGGTATAATTAATGTGATTGGGGAATTACGTAAAATTGAAGTAACTCTGAAACTTAAATTATGTAGCAAATCATTTTTTACATTAAAAAATAAACCTAACTTTAACTCCTTCGTCAGTTTTTCAGGTTCGGTTTTTAGTAGTTGAACAATGTTACGTGCACATATTGTGTACGCAGATTTGAACAGATGTATCTGAATCCGTTGGATGCACGTGAGATCCTTAATAATGCAATGATTTCATGTGCATCCGACGAATCCAGACACATGTCCAGATCTGTGTACACAAGTATGGGTCCATTTGGCCAGAATTATTTTTCTGGCTTATTTTTTATCTTTATTCAAATTTTTTTGTATTTATTATTTTTTCGTAAGTTATTGGTTCGTATCGATGAAAGAAATCTAAAAAGTATAAAATTATGTCCAAAAATTTTAAAAAAGTCACTAAAGACGAAAATAAATCAACACAGAGGCTATTTTTGACTTATCTTTTGTCTTTTCTGAATTTTTTTAAATTTTTTAACATAATTTTATACTTTTTTGAAAATCTCTTGTTGAGACGAACCAACAACCATCAAAAAATTGATGAAAAACAAAAAATTAAAAAAAATTTCAAATAAGAACAAAAAATTAAACAGTTAATAATCTAATAATTACAACAACCCAAATAGACACTACGTGTACACAAACTTCCTCTTATTAATTTGTGCATGTATAGGGTATACCTTAGTCGTTAGGGGCAGCTGTCTCCCAACATCCTTGACCACAAAGCTGACTCTCTCTCTCTCTCTCTCTGAATCCTGCAGACTTATACACGTGCCTGACCTCTAAGCTTTATCAGCCACCATTACCCACATAGGGTCCAATGTCATTTCACTCTCTCTTCTATCTTCTCTTTCTCTCTCTCGTTTTCTTTTTCTTCCAGACTGTACTTGCACCTCGCCCACATGCTCCAGCTTTTTTTTTCTTTTTTCGTACCCTAATTTTTCCAGTTTGTCACAGTATTTTGATAGCTGTATCAAACTTTTCATTATTGTTGCATCTTGACGAGAAAATATTCATGTTAGATTTTAACAACAATTGATCAACCGCGTAAAATTTTACCATGTTATTGCTACATTTAGGATTAAGATAATGGATAATAGCATCAATATGGTATTGAACAAAACGCTTGTTTTCTAGTTGCAGGTTGACTCAACAAGAAAACTGCAGACAACCTTAAAAAATGAAGGGAATCCCAAGTAGGGTGTCGGCCTTTGCTAATTTGCCAACGACTAGAGCCAAGACAGATGACAAAATAAAACAAACTGCCCACAAAAAGGGGAAAAAACAAAAACAACAGACGAAAACTGACGTGTTACGCTGATAATGAAGCTTTTTCCTAATTAAATGGAATCCAAAGACCTGCTGAACATTCAATAATTTTAGTAGATAAAAGCTTAAGTCTCAAAAGCTTTCGGCTTTTTCAACCTACAAAACATTATATGCTAGCTTGTATCTCCTGTTTCCACGATTACATATTTGTAGCACAAATGAAGTTCGTTCTTATTTTCCAACAGAAAAAAAACACAGAAGCAACAAAACACAGTCAGGTTACTTGCTTCAACTGCAAATTAGGCTTTATGAGATGAACTGGTAAAAGGGAGGACACGTTACTTACCCCCCACCAAATATCTACCAAAACCCAGCCACTCTTACATTATGAAGGCACAAATTGTAATCAAGTTCCATTTCTGCTATCCATCAAAACATCTGGTCTAGTAATTCTCCATCGCGAATAAAAGAGATCAGCTGAAGACAAAATGCGATGTATGCATACTAGAATTTGCAGGGCTAAAAGTGCGGCTGTTTGTTTGGCTACAACACATCCTCGTGATAAAGATGAAGTCCTAGACCCAAACGTGCACAAGCTCGACGAAATGCCATTGCTTCTGCCTTCTGTACTGGATCTCCATACCCTGTTCCATCATTGACTGAAGCTGTACCTGTTGACTCCCTATATATCTTCTCAAAACATACAAAGAGCAACATAGATCATTTCCACTTGAATGACTGTACATAGTGAGAAAGAACCTAAATACACTCATAGAGAAGTAGTTAGTCCACCTGGCGAATTTCGCGTATTTGGCCGGATTATACGTTCCATGGCAAGAGAAGGAGAGGCGGGACATGAGCTCCAGACGCATTCACGCATTACTTGGAGCTCTAAAACCCCACCTTCTTTCCCTTGTCCAATGGGCATTGGTCATTTTCCGCACCAATGAAGAGAATGTCAAAAAATAAGCCGCAGAAGAGATCAAAGAAACTACTCAATTAGACATCTTTCTTAACGGAAATCCTATCAGCAAAATTATGTTGGGCTTATAACCAAAATGGCCAAGCAAACCACTGAAACAGGTTGCCCACGATATAAACCAAAATTTCAGGACAGGGCCCAATACGTTCCGACGGTACTACAAATTCTATATACAAAACACTCCATGAAGTTTGTTATTGGCAAGGCAATGTCGCGAAACAATGACAAATGATAGCAATAAATCTATAGTAGCCAGAAAATTCCGATTAGTCGACAAAAGCAATCTGAGAACATAGTGTATGTCACTGAAAGAACACCAGACAATGTCCAGAAGTAGACTAAGTACAAAGATCATATCATTGAAAAAAAACCATGCATACTGCGATCCAAATCATCAAATTATGAAGCATAAATGGGAAGGATACCTCAGCATCAGTCCCATAGAGTGTTACACGGTAAACAACAGAGACAGACTTGCCATCAGCTGAATAGATGATGCTTCGAACCTCGCCAGACCATTCTACAGTAATACAGAATGTAAAACAACTTGAATTTTGAGCACTCAAAGATTTCAATGTCCATTGCAACTGTAATGGAAATCACATTCTGAAGAAAAATAGTGAAGTTACCTGGAGCATGTAAGTTCAGAATACGGTTCACAAGATGCCTGGGGAAAATGGAAAAAGTAGGAGTAAATCTTTCGTGGAACTAAGGCAACTCTAATGAAACCTTGAAGAGCAAGCAAAAAAGGCCGAACTTTGTAGTTATATAAGACAAGAAGTTTGAACTGAAACAACATAAGAGAAAATGGCTACACTATGGACGCTTGGCGTAGAAAAATTGGGCATCCGTTCTTCATACAGATACAATATATTCAGATCAATCCATTAATATTATCCAATTGCATGCCTCAATTTGATACTATACAAAATTAAACTTCATTAAACAAGACTCTCACGATGAATCGTCTTTTCCAGTGATATTTGGCAAGAAGCAACCTGCTGAATTATCAACTATCTAGTAAGTACAACCATCACCCTTAAATATATCATGAGCTGAGATAGAAAGTATCAAGTGGGGGCAATTGCCCAAAACTACGAAAACAGGAGTTTGTTCCTATAGTTTTAAATATAATTTTCAAAATACATATATAGCAATAAACTACTATTTCTAACACATACACTTCACCTATAGGTTGAAACCGTTGAATGTTCTATTTTCTAGCATTGCCTAAATTTCTCCTCTACCTCATTCTTGCAACTTGCTGTGTTCGGTTGAGTGTTTCTGAAACGATTTTTGGGAAAAAAAACTCTGAGATGTTGTTTGGTGTAAGTGTTTCAAAAAATATTTAACTCTTGAGAGTTAAATTTTTTTGGCGTTTTCGAGGTGCTCTCTTTCTCTCTCCTCTTTTATAGAGAGATGAAGTTGTTTAGGAAAAAAATAAAAATGTTTGGAAAAAAATTTCCAAAACAAGTTTCCAAAACATTTTCAGAAAATATTTTGGGAACTTCTAAACGAACACAGATCTCTCCGAATTTCTTTTTGCATCTAAAAAATATCTCCCAATTTTTACCAATTCTTATCTTTTAAACCCCCTTCAACTCTTCTCTTCCTATCTACTCGCTTTAAATTTCTTGTCATGCTTCTCACTTCGTCCTCGACTCCTCGCTGTTGTGACCACCACTAGTACCCCTGTCCTCTACCATCACTCTCGACCTCGTGACTTCACGCTGTATATGGTTCTTGGTAAGTTTCTGCCCCCACAACACAATTCTGCCTGCACCACTAATATACACCACCACATAACTCCTAGAACTATTTGCCTACAAATCCGAAGAATCCTTTTGGCAAAACATTGTTTCCTCATTAGCAACCCAGACAACGAAAAATGGCCAACACAACAGCAAAGACCTATTTAGTAAAGATTGTGAAATGGCTACACTATGTTCCAGGTTAACTGGCATCTTCCACAATTTGGAAAAAAAGGAAGAGGAAATCCAAAGCTCCACAAAACAGTTTTGAAGTCAGATCTTTTCAATGCACTCTATCAGGATGTCCATAGAGAAAATTAGACATTCTGAATGGAAAAGAGAGCATTTCTTTTACAGAAATTTTGACAACAGACAATTCATGGGTATAGTATGAAGGAGTTAGAACCTAATTAACCTAATTAGTGTTTTTAAATGAGTAGGCGGGAAGCCAGTTTGGGGAACACAGTGTTACTAAAAACTGAGCTAAATGGCGCAATTCACCAACAGGTGAGCTAAGCCCCTTTGATAGTGCGAAAGGGGAAGCCTTTACCAAATCTCACTACCTAAGTGAGAGGAGAAAAAACCAACCATTTATATATTTCTCACAAAATCACTCCATTCAAATGAATCGTTGGATAAGAAACTCTAATCTTTACCAAAATAAATCACTCGAAATCCAAAGAGCTAGCGCGTTTAGAAAGGAATACAGAAAAAGACTGACCAGGGAATGTATTTGACTGGGAAGCCATCAGCTTCGGTGCGAACTCTAACAAGGGCGTCAGGAACTTTCTTGTTAAGTTCTTTCAGGATTTCGGATAGAGGGCGGCTGATTCCGGAGGTGGGAACGTCATACTCTGGTTCTGGCAGTATTTCAGTAGCCGAAGGAGCACCACCCACTGCTTTTCCTTGTTTCGAAGAGGTGGCCTTGGCAGCAGCAGCAGCGTATGATCGGGAAGAAGAAGAGCTTCGCAAAACAAACAAGGCTCTCCAAGCCGATGATGATCCACTATTGCAACCAAGTGGGTTTGATACACATTTCACTTTCCTAACAAACGACGCCATGTTTGCAATCAAGGGTTTTAAGACAGCTCTGTATATTTTGCCGGCATACGAATCGGCTTTTGCTCAGTGCTTGGTGTCCATTTTTTTTAAAAACATTAATAAACATTTACTAATATAACATCATGATTATCTATGCTTAAATTTATCTTTGGAAAAATTATGAATCAGTGCTACTGACCCAAAATAATTTTTACATTTATAGTACTGATTTTCAGAATTACGAATATAATGGTAATCACAATTTGTTTTTTTTTTTTTTTTACAAAAACATGGTGAGCATAAAGATCTCTTGATTGGTCAATACTTGCACTATAACCGGTCCAGATTTGCACCCTTGAATGTGCAGACTTGCATACTCGAACAATCGACTTGCACCTTAGAGATTCCTAACCATTTAAGACTTGCACCCTTGAATAAAATAACTTGCACTTTGAAAATTTATAACTTGCACCTTGAGACGTATTGACTTCCAACAAGTTGTTCTTTTCATGTGTTCACTCTCCAACAAGTTGTTCTTTCATGTGTTCACTCTTTCTCTTTGTTGATATGGCCAGTACTATTTGATGATGATGTTTTTATAATTTGGTGATTGTGTTCTATGAACATGGTTGAACAATATATCAATATGTACTCAAATTCAATAAGATAGTGTACTAGTATGTATTTTCCCCCTCTCTCTTCACTTTTCTTCCTTTTGCTTAGTTGGGTAGCGAGCTGGGTGAAGTATTAAGCAATTGATTTTGTGATGCTGTGTTTAACATAAGAGCATGTTGTTACCAAAATATGAGATTCGATAAAACATACTTATCACTGAACATTGAGTCCGAAGGTTGTTCTGTGCAGCAACGTTAATTTTTTCTTTTATGTAACATGGTTAACGAAATTCGGGGCATTAGTTGTGGTTTGATTTTGTGAGATTCATGAGATTTGTAGTAACATTAGACATTGTGCTCAGAGGAATACATTCTCTGTTTTATATTGTTGTGTGATTCTATTGGAAAGAGCTAGCTAGGACAAGAGAGCATGCTGAATGTTGAACATTTAAGCCCTGTTTGTTAAACATACTAGGTATTGGAATGGGACTATGAGACACGTGGAATTGTTGGTTCGGCTCGACGAAAAGAATCTAAAAAACATAAAATTATGTCAAAAAACTAAAAAATAAAAAGTTCACTAAAAATAAAAAATAAGTCAAAACAAATTATATTTTGATTTATTTTTTATTTTTTAGTATACGATTGGCCAAAATATTAACTCTTTCAAATGTGGTGCACTTGTTGCACTCTAAACTAAAGTGATATACCAAAAAGAATAAGTCATGACAAAAATTAGAGTAAAAAACTAACCTATATAAGTCATCAATCAAAAGACACAAAAAAAATATGAAGGATAAATTTGAAAATCATGATTTTTAGTCTTATCCTCCCCCTTACAAATAAACACTTGTCATAGATTACTAGTCAAATTTTGAGTCCTAAACAAACATGGTTGTTATTATAGATATTATATTAATAATCCCTTAATATTACGAATCCTATCCTAATCTCACCGCTCTACGAATCCCTTGATTTTGAAGCCGTTTATCAAACGAGGCCTTAGAAACAACCTTAGCCTATACTTAGGGAGTAGGGCATGAGGGGCAGTAGGGCATAGCAGACTTTGCTCAATGAGCTGGAGTGAATGAACCAAGTAGCCAAACAAGTATTAAGCACCAATGTATCAGTTTAGTGGATCTATTTCAAGGACTCTGTTTGTTTGTTTTTTTCACAGCAAATAAGTTGCCAGACATTAAGGGGGTTGTTTTTGTTAGGTGTTTTGTACTTAAAGTTATGAAAGCAGTTTATAGTTGCGATACGTACGTTTATTAAATGCATGGACTTCTGTGTATTGAGAAAGGTATATAAAGGCAAATTGTGTGGGGATAAGTTGTAATATATGATGTTGAAAACCACGTACTATGGCTTGTTTTTGTAGGAGATGACATAGGTTTATTTTTTGGTTTCTCTGTTTATTTTATTTTTTTGGATAGAGTGTTTGGCGAACTATAGTGAACATAGGTGTGAAGATGAGCTATTGGTTGTTAGGTGGTTATGGAATTGGATAAGATGATGATGCAATCAATGTAAAAAAATATGATCTAGGTTCGTTTTTAAAGTTTGTTTCAATGTTTTTTTGAGTGACTGAGTGATGACATTAACTCTTGAACACGATTTTCTTTTAGTGCTTTAATTCGATTTGGCCAAGAGTCGGCCTATTTCAATTGGGGTGGAAGGAGCCATATGGGTTTTAGTTGGTGGTAGATTGGTAGTTCCGGTCTTAATTCACTTTTTGCTAAAAATTTTCTTAGGCACGAATAATTTGCTAGTTTATGAAAGCGTGTAGCTAGCCACAAAGCAACTCCACCATTAGATGCTGCCATGCCATAATTTACATACTCTAGCACAAATCATGTTCCGCTCGTAATGTTCTTTTATTTCGCTAAAAGTTTTATTTGCTGATAGTAAGCGAAAGAGAGCGATACAAAATTATTTATACTCAATGAGTGATGATAGCAAGAACCTGAAAGAAAGAAAAAAAAACCCGAAGAAGAAGAAGAAAGGAAGAGGAGCTGAAAATTGAAAGTGTGTAAGGAGAGGAAATCAAGAGTTAAGGAGAGACATTTGTTGAAGATTGATAGGCCAGCAATCGTTAGGAGAGCCAGCATAGGCTCTTTGAGCGAGGATTGCATTGGCAGCCTGTGTTGGATGAAAAGCATCCCAGAAAATGTATTGATTCCTATTGGAGCATGGTAGTGCAAGTGGTAGACATGTTATTTGTCCTTGGTTCCTCCCTATCCCACAGCATCCCCTATCCACCACGCTGAACCCTGCAAAAATTACAAAGGGATATGCTTCACATCAATGTCTTGTTTTAGAAAAAGAAAACAAATTGAAGGGCATAAATTCTTAATACCATAGGCAGCTGGGTTATTGAGGATGTCTCCAAAAGCACCATATGTATTCCCATACAAAAACATGGCACCAGGGTGGGTGCCATTGTTGAGCAGGGCGACCAGTGATTTGAGTCCTTGGTTAAAGCTACCCAGCATCTGATTCACATAGTCCACACATCTCCCCGGTGGAGCCTGTCCTGTGGCTATCTGGTTTGGGATGCAACCCAGTGGTGGTACTCCAGCCAGAAAAAATTTCCTCACCCCCACACTGTACAATGCCTGCAGTCAACATTATCCACAAACATTAGTCACCCATTTTCCATGTATATGCATGCCTCTGGGAAATGGGTTCAAAGAATTGTTACATGTGAGAAAGATATATACGTACAACAATTTGTCGCGCGTAATGATTAAGAAGAAGGTTGGCAAAGTTGGAAGGGCTGTAGTTGTAGCTGGAAGGGTACAAGGAGGGCAAGAGGTAGTTGTTAATGTAGTCGTTGCTTCCAAACACGAAGACTGCTAGGGATCTAGACAAGTACTGAGTAAGGTCATCTCCGCCCATCATCGTTCTTAATTGACTAACTGTGCTCTCAAAGTTGATCACCTGCTGGCTTAGGCTATATCGTTCTCCCTGGAATGAAATTTACAAATGATTTTGTCAATTTGTTAGCTAGATTCTTTAGAACAGTAGCAGCTACAAGTTTAAGACGCTGGATCGATATGATTGAGGAGTTTAGCCAGGAGAGAAATACATACATAGTGTCGGCCAGTTTCATCAAGGATTCCAGCAGCTGCTGAAGCATAATTCACTCCCCCAACAATCCTGCCCCCTGTGGTGGCTGGATCTGCAAAGGGTGGAGGAGCAGAGATGCCCAGCTTCTCTCCTGCACTCCCACAAGACTGATTCATTAACCCCACACATGAATTCCAAAAAAAAAAACAAAAAAAACAACAGCATTTTGATCTCATATATTTATGTTATTAATATAACTCTGATCTTATATACTAGTTGAACTGATGTATTCAAAAATTACTAGTGTCTTACTTAAAGTTTGATAAGCAATTAGGAAGGAGACAACTAGTTGGGCTAGTAGCTATGCTAGAATAACTCTGGATACTATAGGCAATTTAACAAGTTACCAAGAAAATCGACAAAGGTTTTGCCATTACAAAATCGGCCTGAAGGGCCACCGGGAAAATCACATCCATAAGGATAATAGTTTGATTTGGCAATGGAGTTGATGAAGTTGTTATTGCCATTATCCACAATGGAATCCCCAAACACATACATCGCCCTAAACGGAGATCCCATCACCACCATGTTTAACGTGCATTGTAGGATCAACAACACCGTGGTAATCCACACCCGTTGGTTACACATTATGTCCACCATCGATCGATCTTCTAGTACGTACTAGTAAGAATTGTGATAAGAACCAAAGGTGGGTGTTGATCAATGAGGACGACAACGTTGGTTTGTGACGAATTTAAAGGTGGGGTGGGAGGGGAGGTTGTTATGAAGGATTATGTAAGCAAAAGCCCTTCAATTTTACTTTTTCCATATGCTTTATTTCCTTATTTTCAGGACTTCCTTTTCTAACGCCTGATCCGTTTTTTGCATTGTAATGATCTTTCTTCTTCTTTTTTTGTCTGTCACTCATTAGTTTGTTTGAGTGTTGCAAACCAACAAGCTTGGCCCATGCAAAGGATTTCTATTTAAAGTTACAAAACAACTCACGTCGCCTTTTTTTTTTCCTTACTTGTTTTGTATTTATCTTGGAAACACAACACTTGTGCACATATTCAAACACAGAATTTGGAACCGTCTGACACACGTAGAACTCTTTATTATTTTGTAAGCCCCACGTGCATCAAAATGTTTCGAAGATCAGTGGCGGAGCCAGGAATGACAAATGGGGGTGGCAAAGTTGTGAATAAATCAATCACTAATAATGAAAATGTTATATTAATACTAAAATACATATATATGTTCGAAGTTAACCATTCATAATACCAAGAAAGGTTCACACATTATAAGGTTAATTCTATCTATAAAAACAAATAAGATATGCATGTCCTACGAATAACAAGAAAAAAATTTCAACACGAACACCTAATTAGTATTAAAAGATCTACTCAATAACTAAACAAACAATTAATAATCACATAAACAATACTAAAAAATTAAAAGGGGAGCCCGTGCATCATACTTTTTCCGTTAACGAGCACAAAAAAAAAAAAAAATTATTGGGTGATATTGAACACTATCATGTAGTGCTTAACTACCCTCCATCATATCATATATTCATATGGACCTAACACTAAATGTATACTAAATGTATGAGCACTCACATGGTATGACGTAAAGTTCAAAATGAAAATAATAATCCAAAAAAAATATGGAGAGGGGTACCTGAATCGGATCAAATCGAGATTTTCTTGCCGGGGATAGAGATTCAAATCAAAGCGCACACGCGATATAGAGAGCTAGACTTGTGTTCTGTAATCAAATTCAATTTTTTTTTTAACTTGGGGTTGGCGCGCACTTGCCACCTCCCCCTCAATACAGTCCCGCCACTGCCAAAGATATTTGCGTCCGAATTTGTGTACGGAAATGCATTAATTACAGACATTATCTTTACCTTGATGGTGATGAGGATGGAACTAACAGAAACAAGAGGATGGCATGGAGTAGGAGTAGGAGTAGTAGACAAGAAATGAGGTTAGCTTTGATGATTTTGTGAGGTGGTTCGGAAGATCAACTCCTCCTGAATGATGCCAATTAGGATTTTCAAATAAAGGATAAGGATTTTAAAGCCACAAAAACATCAATCAATATATGAAGTCTTTCACTTTAGGTCGAATTTCGATTTGATCCTTCTCGTTTCAATTTGAACACTAAATTCCTTAATTTTTGACATTTAGTTCAATGTGATCCATCCGTTTGGTTTCGTCCGAATTGGCTAACGAAATAGTGTTCATATCCTCCTTCTCTCTTTTTTAACTTTCCAAACAAGTACTCTCTCTCTCTCTCTGTCTCTCTCTTTCACTCTCAGAAACACACAAACACACACTTGTGATACCATATTAAAATTCTTTTTTTTTTTTTGTTTCTATCGGTAAATTTCACTCTTTTGTTTGTGGATATGACCAATAAAATTAATTCAACTGTAGTCCATGGGACGAGAGTCCTTTTGGATTAAATTTTGACGTATTATTGTCATTTTTTAGTTATTTTTTAATATTTTGTGTTAAAATTGTTAATCAATCATTTGTCTTGACAAAATAAATATAAAAATAAAAATATAATACCAAAAGCCCTAAAATTTTAAAAACGATTTGAGGGTCATGCAATTTTTAGGAGTGGAGCGAGACATTGTTGTAGCACTCTTGCCAAACTTTCCCCTTTCATTGATTCCCTCTTGAAAAAACAACAACAGAAGCCCTAATGACAATGCACACCCACCTAAATTAGTTCATCAAATATGAAAGGCTGCAAAATTCCCCTCATGAAACTCTGATTTTCGTATTTGTTACGAGGTTACAATTCCAGTCCCAACAGAATACAACATGGGATTCATAGGAACAGCTTTCGTAATTAATCGAACCCAAATTTCAAAATTGCATTGAGTGCTGAACCTGGAGAGCATAAATACTCAAAATTTGAACCTCTTATGACACTAAAAGTTCTGCGGCTAAGCTGGGGCCTTTACAAATGTAAATCTGGGTAGATAAAAAGAGTACTTTTAGAGCTTGGGGGTGTGCTGAGATTAAGAAGAGAAAGAGACTTGGTACCGACTAACTTCTCCCGCCAAGATTGTTAATTTTGGTAAATGAAACTCTTATTTTATTAATGACTTCTCAATCTCTTTATATACAATCACTAATTGGAAATAATAGATAACTAACAAGCACTACTAACTAGCATCTGGTGCAACAGCTTTCTAACAAACTAACAGCTGTACGATTAGCTTTCTAACAAACTAACAGCTAACTAACAGCTGTACAATTAGAACAAACTAATCAATAATAAAAGATTAAAATAAAATTTAATCAGTATTTACATTTAACAGCCCCCCGCAAGCTGAACTATGGATGTCCATGAGATTCAGCTTGGACATAAGATTCTTGAAAGGTGCAGGATGCAAGGCTTTTGTATATATGTCAGCAAGTTGAGCCTTGGTTGGTATAGGCATCAAGTGAATAAAACCAGCCTGGACTTTTTCCCTAACTAGATGACAATCTAGTTCAATATGCTTGGTTCTTTCATGGAATGTGGGATTTTGAGCAATATATATGGCTGATTGATTGTCGCAGTAAAGTGACACTGGTTTGGAATGATGCTGCTGCAGATCATTTAATATATATATGAGCCATTGAATTTCAGAGGTAGTTACTGCAAGTGCCCGATACTCAGCCTCTGAGGAGGATCTAGAGACAGTGCCTTGTTTCTTTGATCTCCATGAGATAAGAGAGGAGCCATAGAAGATGCAGAAACCAGTGACAGACCGACGGGTGTCAGGATAGGCTGCCCAGTCTGAGTCACTGAAAGCCTTCAATTGGAAATCAGACTTTGTAGGAAAGAATAATCCTTGCCCAGGTGAGGACTTTAGATACCTTAGTATGTGCAGGGCTGCATCTAAATGTGGATGCAAAGGATTAGACATAAACTGACTGAGTTTATGCACTGCATAACAAATATCCGGTCTTGTATTTGTAAGATAGATGAGCCTGCCAATTAATCTTCTGTAAATAGCAGGATCAGCAATCGGAATGCCATCAGTATTGGTAAGTTTAGCACCAGGAAGCATAGGAGTAGAGGCTGGTTTGCAAGCCAATAATCCAGCATCTTCAATAAGTTCCAAAGCATATTTCCTTTGGCAAAGATTTATTCCTTTTGAGGATCTAGCTACCTCAAGTCCCAAGAAGAATTTAAGTGAACCAAGATCTTTTATCTTGAACTGCTGATCAAGGAAGGATTTCACTGACTGAATTTCTTCAATGTCATTTCCAGTCAAAACAACATCATCAACATAGATGAGAAGGATAGTAATTCGGCCAGCAACATGTTTAACAAGCAAAGAATAATCGGATTTAGATTGAACATATCCAAGAGAAAGTAAGAATGAAATTAATTTGAAATTCCATTGCCTACTAGCTTGTTTCAATCCATAGAGAGATTTTTGGAGTTTACAAACTTGATTGGTGTGAGCTGTTGTAAAACCAGGAGGAAGGCACATGTAAACCTCTTCGTGTAAGTCCCCATGAAGAAAAGCATTATTGACATCAAGTTGATGTAAATGCCAATTGGATGCAGCTGCCAAAGCCAATACTAGCCGAACTGTAGTGAGTTTTACAACGGGAGAGAAAGTTTCAGAGAAATCAACACCCTCAAGTTGAGTGAAACCTTTTGCGACCAATCTGGCTTTGTATCTCTCTATAGAACCATCAGCTTTGAGTTTAACCCTGAAAACCCATTTACAGCCGATGGGTTTCTTGCCAGGGGGTAAATCTGTGAGGATACATGTGTGATTCTGTTCTAGAGCTGTGATTTCTTGGTTCATGGCCTCTTTCCAGCAGTCGTGTTTGACTGCTTGAGCATAGGTTTTAGGTTCAACAATACTAGAAACATTGGAGACAAAAGATTTATGGGAGGAAGATAGTTGTTCATAAGAAATAAAATGAGATAAGGGATAAGGAGTACCTGAGAATGGATTGTCAATGGCAGCAGTAGAGACTATATTACAGTGGTAATCTTGGAGATAAGAAGGAGTAGTTTTAACTCTGGTTGAAACCCGAATTGGAATAGGTACAGATGCAGAATTTTCTGTACTTTCAGCAGGGTTAATAGATGAAGAAGAAGGTGTAGGAGAGTTGAGGGCTGTTGCAGATTCAGAATTATCTGCAATTGGGTCTAAAAGAGTAGAATTATTGGTGGTGGAAGATAGGACAGGAGATGTATGATCTAAAGCTAAATCAGTAATGGTTGGTCTAGGTAATTCAGGGGAATGTGGTATAGAAAAATTGGAGGTGGTTGATGTTTGAGAAGATTTAGCAAAGGGAAAAATGTTTTCATAAAAAAAAACATGTCTAGAGTAGAAAAGTTCATGATTGTGAAGGTCATGTAGAAGATATCCTTTAACACCAGAGGTAAATCCAATATGAACACATTGTCTAGCCCTTGGCTGAAATTTTGTTCTATGTGCTATATGAGTAGTAGCATAACACAAGGAACCAAAAACTCTAAGAGAAGACAAGTCTGGATCTTTGTGATGCAATTGAAAAAATGGAGATTTACCATGAATTTTGGAGGAAGGCAAAAGATTAATGAGGTGGACAGCATGTGAAACAGCAAAGTCCCAAAATTGAATGGGTAAGTGAGAGGAAAACATGAGGGATCTAGCTACATTTAAGATATGTTGATGTTTCCGCTCAACTACCCCATTTTGTTGAGGGGTTTCAGTGCATGACAATTGATGAATGATACCATTTGATTGATAAAATTGTGGCATATTAAACTCCATACCATTATCAGATCGTATGGCTTTAATATTTAGACCAAATTGGGTACGCATAAGTGCAACAAAGTGCATAATATGATCCCTAGTTTCAGATTTGGTTTTCATCAATTTTATCCATGTGTGTCTAGAATTATCATCCACAATGGTAAGAAAATACTTATTGCCATGTACTGAGGGAGCAGAGTGAGGTCCCCAAATATCAACATGAATTAAATCAAGAGGAGAAGGAGCAATAGAAGTACTATGAGAAAAAGGAAGCTTCTGTTGTTTAGCAAAATGACAAGCATCACAATTGTATTAACCAGAAATTGGAATGTTACAATGTTGTTTTTGAATAAGGGAATAGCATTTATTTGAAGGATGACCTAACCTGTGGTGCCAAAGATCAATACCTATGGCTGATGTAGTATGATTTATACAATGAAAAAGGGAAACCGAACTACTAACAGTATGTTCATCAACAACCAGAGAATATAGTCTTCCATTCTGTTTAGCATTGCCAATCATCCTCATAGTAGGAAGTTCCTGTATGAGACATGCTGTGTCAGTAAAGAAGACCTGACAGCATAGGGTTTTGGTAAGCTTTGCTACTGAAATGATATTCTTAGAAAAATTAGGTACAAAAAGAACATCATATAGAATCAAATCAGAAGATAAGGGAATGGTACCCCTGTGTAATGCAAATGTAACATTATCATTTGGAAGAGAAACAGGAATTGGTTTTATAGCCTTGTAACTAGAAAAGAAATTGATGGAAGATGTGATGTGGTCTGTAGCTCCAGAATCAACAAGCCAATGAGAAAGAGAATTACCTATGTCAGCATTGACAGAAGCAGTATCCAAATGATGTGCACTGATCAAGTTTGCAACAGCAGTAGTAGTGGCTGTTGGTTGAGTTGATGGTAAGAGAGCCAGTAGACCATTGATTTGTTCCTTGGTAAGATTCATCAAGGGAGAGTTGTCTTGAGAGAAGCCAGTATTTACAGTATTGATATTATTCACAGCTTTCTTGGTCTTATATCCAGGAGGATAACCATGTTTGCGGAAACAAGTATCCACAGTGTGATTGGTGCGGTTGCAGAAGGTGCATAATCGACTAGGTTTCTCTGGAAAGAATTTTCCTCTGCCACGGCCTTGAGAAGGAAGATTGGTAGCAGGAGATGAATTGGTTTGCACAGCAAGAACAGATGCATCAGGGGATGGAAGGATTCTAGGATTTAACTGTCGTTCATGTTGAAGAACCATTGAATACACTTTTGATAAGGTAGGCAAGGGATCCATGATCAAAATCTGAGACTTAACATTGGCAAAATTTTCATTCAAGCTTTGAAGAAAACATATAACGCAATCATTCTCTCGATATTTCTGAACTGTCTTCGATGACTCACAACAACAACCAGTAGAAGATTGGCAAGCAGGAATGGGACGAAAGTTACATAGTTCATCCCATAAAATTTTCATTTTAGTGAAATAGGATGTAACTGTCATCATGGATTGTTTGAGAGAAAACAGATCACAATGAATCTGAGAGATGCGAACGTGATCACCTTGTGAGAAACGTTGCTTCAATTCCTTCCATACTTCATAAGCTTCTGTGATCCAAAGAATGCTTGTAGAGATTTCCGTGGAAACCGATCGATTAATCCAAGAAAGGACGAGCCAGTTGCAACGTCGCCACAATTGATAAGTAAGATCGCTTTCTGCAGGTTTTCGAAGCGATCCATTGACGAACACAAACTTGTTCTTCATTTCAAGAGCCATAGTCATGGCTTGAACCCAATTGTGGTAATTCGGACCTTCCAAGACAGTAGATACAAGAACGAGAGAGGGATTCTCGTTAGGATGAACATAATAGGGGCTAAGAAATTCTTGATTCGAAGGAATCAAAAAAGAAGATGAATTAGGTTCAGATTTGGGATCTGGAACGGTTTCGGGAGAAGATTGAGCCGACTGAGAACCAGAAGAAGCCATTGCAATTTGCGAAATCAAAGAGAAATCGATTAAAAATGATGAAGAACTTGAAGAAGAAGAAAGGTGAATCAGAGAACGAGGGAGAGAAACACGGAAGCAATGTGAAGCTCTGATACCATGTTAATTTTGGTAAATGAAACTCTTATTTTATTAATGACTTCTCAATCTCTTTATATACAATCACTAATTGGAAATAATAGATAACTAACAAGCACTACTAACTAGCATCTGGTGCAACAGCTTTCTAACAAACTAACAGCTGTACAATTAGCTTTCTAACAAACTAACAGCTAACTAACAGCTGTACAATTAGAACAAACTAATCAATAATAAAAGATTAAAATAAAATTTAATCAGTATTTACATTTAACACCAGAGATTTGAGGCTTTGGGAGAATGATCCAGAGAAAGAGAGAGATTTCAGGCTTTGGGAGAATGCGAAGAGTAGAAGATGGAGGACTGTTAATTTGTTTTTGGTTGTTTGTTTGCGTGTTTGTGTGGGAGTAAGAGACAGATAGAGAGATAGAGATTTCAGGCTTTGTGCTGTGTTCGGTTGAGTGTTTCTGAAACAATTTTTGGGAAAAAAATTCTGAGATGTTGTTTGGTATAAGTGTTTCAAAAAATATTTAACTCTTGAGAGTTAAATCTTTTTGGCATTTTCGAGGTGCTCTTTTTCTCTCTCTTCTTTTATAGAGAGATGAAGTTGTTTAGGAAAAAAAATAAAAATGTTTGGAAAAAAATTTTCCAAACAAGTTTCCAAAAAATTTTCAGAAAATTTTCAGAAAATATTTTGGAAACTTTTAAACGAATACAGCCGCATGCATGTGTGTCTGGTTTTAAGGAGTTGAAGGGGGAGGGATTGAATTACCACAATACCCCTCTTATTAATTCATGTGTAATTCACATGTCCACTTTCTGTTACCAATTTGGACGGAACCAGAGGGCTGTGCCATATTGAATTAAATGTCAAAATTTGGGGAGCTTAGTGTTCAAATTTAAACAAGAAGGACCAAATCAAAATTCGACCTAAAGTCGAATGGATATAAAGGTAATTATCTTTTTAAATCAGAGTCATTCAAGTCTAGACAGTGTATGTTTTTCATCCCGGCAGTTGCCTTTCACACCAAAGTTGTCAATACCGTACCGTACCGGCCGGTACGTATCGTTTTGACATAAAAACGGTACCAAGTACTCCTAGTACCGTACCTCCTTCAATACCGGTCGGTACCGGATTTGTTTTTTTTTTTTTTTAAAGAATTGCGAAAAAAATTAATTTTTTTGGACTTTTTCTCTATAATTTATATATATATTGATAGTTGCGATAAATCCGATACGGTACCCGGTACATGACCGGTACCGGTACGTACCGTACCTGTAGGAAAACCGGTACCCAAACCGATCCGGTATTCAGAACATTGTTTCACACTGCCCCCAAAAAAAAGAAGTGATGTTGGGGGGCTACCTGCTCGATTTACCAAAAAATTCCTCTCTCCTTTAGCTACTTTTTTAATTTTAAGTGTTTTGCTTATTAAAATGAGTTTTATGTTGTGCAAATTTTATTTCAAAAAAAGTATCAAAAATTCGTTGTTAACTAAAAATAATATTTAAAGATCAACCGCAGACCCGATTATTGATTTTTTTAACTGTTCCATGGTACTTAAAAATTTAAGAACGAATTTTTAAGTATTTTTTAAAAATCTTTAAGTGTTATGTGGTACTTACATTTTTTTCACCATTTTCTTCGTTTGAAGATAAGGACGAAAAAATATAAGTGTTCTGTGATACGAAAAAATATAAGTGCTCCATTAATGTACAAAAACACGGTATTTCTTACATTTAAATGAAATGAGATTTGTAAAGCAGCACTTCATTTAATGCTTGCATTACATTTTAAAAAAATTAAAATCATATATATAGGGCCAATTTGGTCAATGGTGCTTGTTTGGTTTTTTAATTTTTTTGTCCAAAAATTAACTTCATTTGGGCTAATTTATTTACTGAAGAATATTTTTATTTGTGGGATTTTTTTGCTATTTATCTTTACCAAAAGGCAAAATTATCCTTATATATCCAAATGGATCATACATCTATTCGTCATTACTCATTTAAAATCAAATAAAATATTTTATTAATTATGGTCAAAACAACACAATAAATAATTTAGTCAACACAATAAATTTTACTCCACACTTCATAATCTAATAATCCAATAAACTAATAAACACCAAAGGCTAAATAGATCCATAATTGTCGACTAAATTTTTAACATACCATTCTTATAGTCCACTAACAAGGATTTTCATTTAAAATTCAAGTAAAACCGCTCATAAATTTTTGTCATTTTTTTTTTGTCTTTAGCATCGTCTTATTAAGACTTTTTTAAATTCGATGTATATTTTTTATGTTTTTATTCTTCTCGTCAAGACAAATAAGGAAAAATAAAAAAATTATAAAAGTAATACATATTATATTAATCAAAAAATAATTTAGCAAAATTTGAAGCGGGGAAATCATTTTGCAATATAGAGACAAAATAGGGATTAGTCAAGCCTCGTGGACTGTAACACAAAAGGTCTAATAAATGTTTAGTTTAAGAATAAAAATACACAATAAACTGTGTACATCATTTTTCATCAATAGAAAGTTTATAGAATTGTGCATTTATGGGTGGAATATGATTCGGCATATTTCAATTCTATGAATTGGTTAAATTGTTTTTTGAAATTTTAATTGTAGCTTAATTGATAAATTTTAAGGCTAAATGTAATATCCAATTTTATGAGTTCTCACAAAAAAATAAAGAATGGGTGTGAAGATAAAAAGTTTATTAGTTAAAAAAATTTAAAACTTTAACCGTGACCTAATTAATAAATTCTAAGGCTAACTGCGACATCCAATTTTATGAGTTCTTATAAAAAAATAAAAAATTATTGTGAAAGATAAAAAGTTAAATTGATTAATTTTTTTATGAAAAAATACATCTTCTTATTATTATTTATTTAAAAATAATTAATTAAATATTTTAAAAAAGCAATGTGAAATAGTGAAAAGGAGGAGAGTGGTATTTTCATAATTTGGTGGAGGGAGGAGAGTGGTATTTTTGTAATTTATACAGAAAGAAAAGGGAGAGGAGAGGGGAGTGACAGTTTTAAAACTTCAAGGGAGAGATGGAGAGGGGTGAAATAAATTTCATTCATCTCATCAAGATTTTCAAGTTATGTTTCAGTCTTAATATTACATAGTCTGACATAAGGTTATTAGTACCGTATCGTACTGGTCGGTACCAATCGGTACGTATGATATGTACTGTTTTGACTAAAAAATAGTGCTAGATATCTCTAATACTGTGTCATTCTAGATACCGGCCATATCGGCAAATACCGGCAATATTGGCCGACACCGGCCTATGTATATTCTTAGTTAATAAAAAATTAATAAATTTTTTTGGCTCTCTCGCTCTCTATGTGTTATAGTTGTAGTAAATCCGATACTATGTCATTCTAGATACCGGCCATATCGACAAATACTGGCAATATCGGCCGACACCGGCCTATATATATTCTTAGTTAATAAAAAATTAATTAATTTTTTTTTGCTCTCTCTCTCTCTCTCTATGTTATAGTTGTGGTAAATTCAATACAGTACCTGATATATAATTGGTATCGGTACGACTCAAGCCAATACAGTATTCAAAACATTGGTTTTGACATATTTGCCATTAATTTTTAGTGGTAGTTTATCTTTTTGTCCTATTTAAGTGAAAAGATATAATTTTTAATTTGGTAGATTAAAAACTATGGCAGTGAATTAGGCTTGAAAGTTGAAAACAAATATGGTAAAATGCATTCAATGAATTAGGATAGAATCACCATCAATTAGTGAGTGGTATTTCCTTAAGTGAGAATCACCAAAACATATTCACCGACTAGGATTTTCGTCTCTGTCTATTTTATGTTTTCAGTGCCCCAATCAGGACTCATGTTCAGTGAGTGAATTAGGTACAGAATCACAAAAAATATAATAAGATTTTCATTGGAGGTCTCGAGAAAACCGCGAAAGAATGAGTATATGCATGAGGCAGAGAAGGTTGAAGAGAAAGCCCCCTCAAAAACAGAAGGAACGTGAAGTTCTAGTATGAGAGAATAGAGATGTAATGCCCCGATTTCTCGCAGACATTAAATAAAATATTTAACATCAAAAGACTGATTTTTTCATTAATAAAATAAGTTTCGATTACATAATTGAAATAAGAATACATATATAGAAAATGAGCTCGATAATATCTAGATCAATCATAGATTATAGGGCACTAAACTATAGTTTAAGTGAACCAAGGTGCTATCGAATCTTCTTCCGGATTGACATTGTCGACAACTGGAATCTCAATTTCTTCTAATCCCTCTTCAGTATCTAGCATGAATGCCAGGGGTAGAGAAGTTGCACCAAATAAGCGATAAAACTCAATAATAACGTGTATACTTGAAGTTAGAGTGCCCTTGGAGTATTTATAGATTAGGAACCCAACAGTCTACTTGAGGTTTCGGCCAAGAATGTCACGCCATGATCTGAGAATTACGGTGTTCTTGCCACGTGTCCCACATCCATGCGGATTGAACATGCACATCTGCATGTCTAGTAACTACCTGCTCCATGTCCATCCATGCACTTGTCCATAACGAGGGAAATACGTCTCCACGTGGCCATGTTGAGCGTAGAGCCCTCAACAGCACAGTCAGAGGTCAAGACTTGAAGGGATCTTCCCTTGAAGATGAATGCTGACCATATGAGTGTTCAGTCAAGCGTAATTCGTCTGGCCTTTGGCACTAACCGAAACTCACTAGGGCCATTTGAGCCCTTCAACCGAGTGTTTAGCAAAGTCATTCTTGGGCCTAACCCGACTCGAATCCAATATAGATGGGCCAAGAGTACTGTGGGTTGAAGGCCCACTAATGTGCAAATTTGACCTACTACAGTAGCCCCTTAATTTTTTTGCTTAGTGCCAACGGTGAAGAGGGATTGATCATCAGAGGGTTGGGGTCTAATGGATTGTCCCAGCCCATTTTTTGAAGATACTAAAGCCGATAGGGAATAGGTTATGCGAACCGTCGTCTTATGGAATGCTGCCACACATCTTCAATCTGACGGATGGAAGCAAAATGCTTCATTTCATTTTCTCACTTGTGCCATTTTTTCGAAAGTTGTGCTTAGTATAAATAGGGGAAGTTAAGAGAGAGAATGTCTCCTTGCATTCTCTCTCTAGAATTTTCCAAAGTTCTTCTGGTCATCTCATTCTTTCGATCTCGTCGATCTTCTTTCAACACAACTTAGTAATCTCCAATAATTCTTTGCATTCAGGTATGATTCTTTTATCATTTTCTCTATTTCAATCGTTTATGTGTTTTTTTTGTGTGTTTTTAAACTTTTCTTTGCACTTTTCACGAGACCACTGTCTGGGATTGTCACATCAGCCCCAGAAATTGGCCGAGTGCCTTGATTTTTAGTCGAGGGCTATGCTTCTTGGCCGAGTATAACGCCGAGCGTCACGCCTTATTGTATTTTTAACACCTATGCACTTTTGAATAGAATGTCCGAGCCTGAAGTGAATTCAACTCAAGTGTTGTTATCCCACATTGAGAAATTGGGTTCGAGTGCCTCTACTGGAATGTCGGATGTTGAAATATCAAATACATATAGAAATCGATGCACCCAAAATTTTGACAACCCCGAGAGTTTAGCAGACTTTCAAAAAATGTACAGCATGATGAAAATTGTTTATATAGACTTGATCCGATCGAGGGATAGCTCCGTTGTCGAAGAATGGTAGATCATCATGCCACTAATTGCTATCATCGAGGAGGCGTTCGGTTCCCCTCTAGCCATTCATGTGGCAAGTGCTGAACAATCTGTAGCTGACCACCTCTAAAGTCACGATACTGGACGATAATGGTAATAGAGAGATACGACCTCGTTTTTGAAATCGAGGACATGTTCAACGTCTACTACATCGGCCAGAACAACATCTCCAAGAAGAGGTTTCTTACCTGTTGGTTCGAATAGAGGAAGATAATCCGGAGATTGCTGGACTCCGACAAATATGCAAATGATTTCGTAACTGTAAGGCGAGAGTTTCACAGCTTCTAACTCTTGACTTTTAGCTAATGATCCATTCTTTTGCAGGGAAGCGTGTTTTTAATCGACTGAACAAAATAGCACTGAAGGCTTGGATAGACCAGGTGCTTGCCATACTAAGGAGCCACAGAAAGTGTACCATGCTTCTCAGCTATGTCAACTCCTACGGATCGATGCTCAAGTCTCGTGGTGTATCTAGTAGTAGTTCAACGCTGTCGGGCAGAAAGACTCCAACGGTCCAGACCAATCCGCGAGCTACCGAGCACCGTCGCGTGGAAACCCAATGGTCGATTCTTACAACAACTAACCACTCAGTATCATAAGGGAGCCGAGAGATCAACCAACTTCTGACATCGTCATTTCAGTGTCATCAAGTACTGAGTCTTCTGGATATAGTCGTTTGACTCTGTCGGGTGTCAGTGATCTCGAGTTGCTGAAGTTGTTTAGAGATATTGACTTGCGCGAGGGTTTTTCTGCAGAAGCTGATGAGATACTGAGAAATGCCCAAGATATGCAGACCTTGAAATTCATAGCGGGGTGAGTGAGCAGAGTGAGAGCCACTCAGGATCCCAGCCCTAGAGAAAGAGGAAGGAGAAGGATGCCAAGGACTTTGCCCACAAGAAGCCAAAGGTCGTCAAACAGACCCTAGTCCTGCCATAGGCAGTGATTTTGAACCCTCCACCTCCTCTTTCGGCTTTTAAGAAAACATATACTGGGCATAAGGTGGCAAGTCCCGCCGTCTCCCCATCGAAGAAGTTTAAACCCATCTTCAAGGAAGGTGATCAATTGCTGACCACCGAAGATTCGGTGGAGACAACTAGGCATGCTGCTTATGCACCTGATCGAAGGCATGTTGCTGCCGAAGAATGCCGAGCATCTTCCTCAGAATCTTGAACGAGCTTTTACCAAGTTGACGAAGCTCATTGTGAAGGTATTTGCCGAATGTGGTCGCTAAAATGTGAAGTATGGAATCCATAGGTTGAACCTCTCACTGGAATTGGGTGGTCCTTTTCCTAAATTGCAAAACAACTCCAAACACTTGGTTAGTACCGACTAGGGTTGGGCTTCTGGCGGGCACTAATCGACTGGCAAAATAGATGTGATTGATACGAGCCGACCAAATCAATAATTATAAAATTGAGCCTCCCCTCAAGAGTGCAGAAAATCTTTAAAGTGGTAGATCAGAGTATCGATCCACGAGGAACAAGTAGAAAGAAGATTATGAGAGCTTGTAGTTGTAGAGTTTTCGAACACTAACCTTGATTTTTTGGAAAGATTTTAATGTCTAAATTTGCAAAGAACTCAAAAATTGATTAAATAAAGAAAGTGGCTAGATCTTCAGAATTTGTTCAACTTAAATTTCGATAGTCAACATCTCCTCTTTAATAAGTCAATCAAGAATTCAAGTTAAAGAATATTGATCGAAAGATTTTTCGATGAAAATATTTAATTCAAAAGACGTACTCTTAAATTGATTTTTGTTAAATAAACATAAAGTCAAAACGAAGGAGGACATCAATCCCAAGTATCAGATGTATTAAATTAATGGCGACAATTGATTGAGTACTAAACACTCTCTATTTGATTCAAAAATAAAAACTCGATTCAATTTAAGATCAAACGGTGAAAAATAATTGAGAAGATATTAAAACTTAGATCATTGGACGAATATCATCTTAGAATCTTGCTTAAAAGATTTAGCCTAACATATTATCAGAAGAAATAAATAAATAAATTAAAAAATAATGCAAGAAATTAAATAAATTTTATTTGAAGAAAGCCTAAAGGAATCTTGAATTTAAAAACTACTGGAACTAAATTCTATAATTGAAACTAGAAAGAAAACTAATAAGAAAAAACATAGGTATTAAATCTAAGCCTCAATTATAGGGCTTTAAATAAGTAGAAATCCTAAAAAGAATAGAAAAATTATCCCAAAATGATAAGAAAACTAAATATATATATATATATATATATATATATATATATATATATATATATATATATATATATATATATATATACACAAATAAGCAAAATCTAGAATTCGCGCAACCCTGACTGGTCAGGATGTCACCTTGACCGATCAGGGTTAGGTAGAATATTTGGCTTTTTGGACTGACTGATTGGCATTGGCGTGACCTGTTGAACAAGTTAGACTTCTCCTTCTGCACGTGCATGACCTGATGAACATGTTAGACTTCTCCTTTTTAGCTCATACGTGACCTGATGAACATGTCAAGCTTCTTCCTTTTAGCTCTTGCGTGAATTGATGAACACTCAAGTTTGGTCCTGACCTTTTGAATAGGTCACCAGGTTGACTTCTTGAATCTTGAATTTCCTTATTCCTTCTGAATTCATTGCCCTCAGGCCTTTGACACTTCATCCAATTGCACTCAATTTATTCCTCGGGGCATTGGAATCGCTTCGAAATATTCGGGACACCAAGATATCATCATCGAACACCCCTTTCACATAAAAAAACCTACAAATAGATAAAAACTACCAAATATGCATTATCGGATAAAAATGACTGTTAATCAATACACGTGTGCCAAATTAGAACATGTTGAGCCGCTGTGTATGACATATTGCAGTTACAACAAGCACTCCGACGATCAAATTAGCTTATGAAAGAAAGCGAAAGCAACTTGAAAGTGTCTGAGTCAATAATACGTGTACCTGAAGTTAGAGCGCCCTTGGAGTATTTATATAGTAGGAACCTGTTATCAGAGATAAGAGAAAGTGTATAGGGTATTAACTAACCCTAACACAAGACAATATTATTTATATTAACGAGTTCCACATTACATGACTAAGATAGGCGATGTGGGACAAACATCAGTCTACTAATACAAACACATTCTAACACTCCCCCTCAAGCTGGAGAATAAATATCAAAGAGTCCCAGCTTGTTACACAACAACTCTAACCGCGGCTTGAACAATGATTTGGTGAACATGTCAGCTAACTGGGCACCAGTAGACACATATGAAGTAGCTATCACACCACCAGTCAACTTCTCACGCACTAGATGACAATCAACCTCAATATGTTTAGTTCTCTCATGAAAAACCGGATTGGAAGCAATGTGAATAGCTGCTTGATTATCACAATACAATTGCATAGGCAACTGAACACTGAACCCAATCTCTTCAAGAAACGACCTCAACCATACAACCTCACATGTGGTGTGCGTCATTGCTCTATACTCTGCTTCTGCACTAGACCGGGCAACCACTGTCTGCTTCTTACTCTTCCAATTCACAAGATTTCCACCAAGAAAGACACAATATCCAGTAGTAGATCTCCTATCAGATGGTCCTCCTGCCCAATCAGAATCAGTGAACGCCTCAACACGTAAGTGTCCACTGGCTCGATACAACAGACCACGTCCTGGATGTAACTTAAGATACTTCACAATTCTGAGGACAACCTCCCAATGTGGATGACGAGGGGCGGACATAAACTGACTCACCAGACTAACAGCAAATGAGATATCCGGACGTGTAATGGTGAGATAATTTAACTTACCAACTAACTGACGATACTGATCAGGATTGTGAAGTAGCTCCCCCTGGTCCACACAAAGTTTGACATTGGGATCCATAGGGGTCTCAACAGGCTTAGCGCCCAACAAACCTGTATTTTCAAGAATATCCAGCACATATTTCCTCTGTGATAAGCTAATACCTTCTTTGGATCGGGCCACTTCGATACCTAAGAAATACCGAAGTTTTCCCAAATCCTTAGTATGGAATTGCTGATGTAAGAAGGTTTTTAGCTCACCAATACCTTGCTGGTCATCACTAGTGATGATAATATCATCCACATATACAATCAACAATACTTTCCCTCGAGCAGAAGTTAGAGAAAACACAGAATGGTCAGTCTGACTACGATGCATGCCAAATCTCAAAACAGCATCACTGAACTTGCCAAACCAGGCCCTCGGGGACTGCTTGAGGCCATAAAGAGCTTTGCGAAGTCGACATACCTGAGTACGCTCCCCCTGAGCAACAAACCCAGGTGGTTGCTCCATATAAACCTCCTCCTGAAGGTCCCCATGAAGAAAGACATTTTTGACATCCAACTGGAACAATGGCCAACCCATATTCGCAGCAAGAGAGATAAGAATCCGAACAGAACCAAGTTTGGCAATAGGAGAGAACGTCTCGGAATAATCAACACCATAAGTTTGGGTGTAGCCTTTGGCCACAAGACGGGCCTTGTATCGCTCAACAGTGCCATCTGGATTATACTTGACAGTAAAGACCCATCGACAACCAACAGTAGACTTTCCTGACGGAAGAGGAACCAACTCCCAAGTGCCATTGTCATGGAGAGCAATCATCTCACTCTCCATTGCTGTCCGCCACTCAGACAAAGAAAGGGCCTCCTGTACAGTGTTAGGAACATATATAGAAGAAACTGACGAAGTAAAGGCACGTAGGGAAGGAGACAGGTGATCATACGACACATAGTGAGAAATGGGATGAGAAGTGCAAGTGCGAGTACCTTTACGTAGAGCAATAGGAAGATCAAGGTCGTCAGGATCCCTCAACGGAGGAGAAGACAGAGCGGTGGTTGAAGGTGGGGCTATTGGCTCAGATGGCACAGACGGAGATGGTGCGAGCTGAGATGACACTGGTGGCTCAGGCGGAGATGGCAATATGGGAGGTGTAGGACGACGAACATATACCTGTAAAGGTTTTGGTAGAGGAGGTGTTGGTGGAGGACCAGTACCTGACGGGACAGCTATAGGAAACATTGACTCAAATGCAAGCCGATCATTGACAGTAACAGACTCTGAATAAAATGGGAGTGACTCATTAAATGTGACATCAGCACACACAAAATGACGACGTAAAGATGGTGAATAACACTTATACCCTTTCTGAGTCCGAGAATAACCAAGAAAAATGCACCTAATGGAGCGAGGGTCAAGTTTGCTCCGGTCAGGATCCAGAGCATGAACATAACACGTGCACCCAAAAATTCGAAGGGGTAATGAATGGAGGGGACGACCGGGAAACAAGACCTTATGGGGTATCTGACCTTTAAGAACAGTAGAAGGCATACGATTAATCAAATAGCACGCGGTAAGAACTGCGTCACTCCAATAAGACTTAGGAACTTGCATTTGAAATAACATTGCACGCATAACTTCTGATAAATGTCGAATCTTGCGTTCGGCAACTCCATTTTGTTGGGGAGTCCGAGCATAAGAGGACTGGTGAATAATACCGTGATCATCAAAAAACTGAGAAAGGACTTTATGAAAATATTCACGGGCATTATCAGAACGAAATATGCAAATGCAAGTATCAAACTGGGTTTTAATTTCCATATAAAATGACTTAAAAATAGAATATAACTCCGATCTCTCTTTCATAAGATAAAGGTAGGTAACACGAGAGAAATCATCGACAAAAATAACATAATACTGAAAGCCAGAAATGTTAGGAACATGCATGGGACCCCAAATATCAGAATGAACTAACTCAAATGGATGCGACGCACGATTCTCAATCCTAGGATAAAAAGATACTCTATGATGTTTGCTAAACTCACAGACTTCACATGGCAAAGCATCCACACGGCTACATGAAGGCACTAGACTTTTAAGGTTCTGAAGTGATGGATGACCAAGACGACAATGGTGTTGATATGGTGACACTGATGACTGAAGAGCAACAGAACTAGGGTGAACATTATCTGTAAAGTAATATAGACCACCACGTTCAACACCGCCACCAATTTTCTTCCCCGTCTTGAGATCCTGAAACACACAACCATTAGGAAGAAATGTGACGGAGCAATTCAAAGACTTGGTAAGTTTACTAACAGACATAAGGTTTAATGGAAAACTAGAAACTTGCAGCACGGAGTCCAAAGTAAAAGAGGAAGTAACATGAACAGAACCCAAACCAGTAACATTGGTGGTAGAACCATCAGCTAAGGTAACACGAGATGGTTTACCGAGATACTGACGACCGGAAAGAATAGAAGAAGTACCAGTCATATGATCAGATGCACCAGAATCAATAACCCAATGAGTTGAAGACAAAGAAGACGCAATGCAAGCAGCAGAGGAACTTGTCTGAGATAGCGTAGCAGTGGATGAAGAATCCATAGATGAAGGCTGACTTGACACAAGGCGTTGATACTCCTCTGCAGAAATAGTCACCATGGTGTCGGCATAATGAGTAACCGGCCCCATATTCTTGGAAGAAGTAACTTGATGAGCCTGAGGAAAACCATGAAGGCCATAACAATACTCCACTGAATGACTTGTACCCCACAATGAGTACAAAATCGGGTGCCACGACCACGACGACCACGACGAAAACCATAACCACCTCCCTCTGACATGCGACCATAACTAGGATCTCCAGAACGAGAGCCACGACCACCAAAACTACAACCACCAATAACACCAGAAACAACTGAAGCAAACTCCATAACCAAACCCAAATAACAACACCAAATGCACCAATGAACCACGACCAATCAACTGATCAACCACCACTCAAAAGTCACTATACGGCCAAACTCCAACTATGAACAACAACTATACGAGATTGTTTAAGACTAGAACACTAGGAGCAGTACCAAATTCCATTGCAAAGACCCTCAATTCACCACGAACACCACCGACGGACTAATCAACCCAACTGAATAATAGCAAATGAAAAACTTAGCAGGAACTTGAGCGGAGAAGTGCACAACACCAACACAAAACCAACACCAACAAATCCAACTACCAACACGAAATCGACTAACACCACTGGAAATCAACTAGCAATACCAACACTAACACCAATACCAACAAGCAACACCAACGATGCAGTGACAGAAACCAACATCAACTATCCACTGGAACAAGCATGTAGAGACAAAACAAACACAATCCGATATATGCCACTGTAACACCAGAAGCAAAACAGAGACCAGAGGCTCAAAACATCAGTTGAGGCGGCAAACATCAGCGGTAAACAGTAGACTAAGACGGCTGAACGGCTGAGGCAAACATCAGTAAACTGAGGTATGGATCAGTAAACTGAAGAAGGCGGAAGGCGGAAGATCATTGAAGGCTGGAAAGAAGGCGGCAACCGCAGAAGGAGGTCAACAGTAGATGCGGCAACAGCAGAAGGAGGTCAACAGCAGATGCGGCAACAGCAGAAGGTAGTATGGTGGCGGCGACAGCAGAAGGGATGGCTTTGGGCAATGACATAGGCTGGAGGCGAGGTCTGGTCGCCACTGAAGGAGGCTGGAACGGCTGAGGCGGACTGAACCGCTGTAGGTCAAAAGGCGGAAGCAAGGCACAAGGGCGGCAGTAGCAGGCGGTGGCAGGCAGTAGAGTTTTAGGGTTTGCGACGGCTGGAGATTAGGGATTAGGGTTTAAACATAGGCTAGGGTTAGGGTTAGGAGGTGGCAGAGAGGCCAGTAGGAACGGACAGGAGGTCAGGCGGTCAGGTTGGGCTGATGGTGGCTGGTGCGGCTGGGTTAGGGTTTTATCGAGGTGGGCTGGTTATTAGGGTTAGGGTTTTATTTAGGGTGGAATAAGACCATGGCTCTAATACTATGTTATCAGAGATAAGAGAAAGTGTATAGGGTATTAACTAAACCTAACACAAGACAATATTATTTATATTTTAATGAGTTCCACATTACATGACTAAGATAGGCGATGTGGGACAAACATCAGTCTACTAATACAAACACATTCTAACAGAACCCAACAACCTGCTTAAAGCTTCGGCCGAGAATGTCGTGTCGTGGTTTGAAAATCATGGTACTCTTGCCACGTGTCTCACATTTGTACAGATCGGACGGGCACATCTGCATGTCTAGTAATTACATCCCCCACCTCCATCATGCACCTGTCTGTAACGTGGGGAATACATCTCCACATGGTCGTGCCGAGTGTAGATGCCTCGACAGCATGGACTGAGGTCAAGACTTGAAGGATCTTCCCTTGAAGACGAATGCTAACCATATGAGTTTTCGGTCAAGTCTAATCCGTCCCGCCTTTATCACTAACTGAAACTCGCTAGGGCCAGCCAAGCCCCTCGGCCGAGCATTTAGCGAAGTCATTCTTGGGCCTAGCCCGACTTGAACCCATCATAGATGGGCCGAGAGTGATTATGGGCCGAAGGTCCACTATTGTGCGAATTCGGCCTACTGCAAATAGTGTAGTAAACAAATCGACACATCGTGGTCAAGTAATTCCCTTGCATTACTATTTAGTATAGGTAGATAGTTATGTGCGACGATCATCATGGTCAAGTAAATGTATGTAGTTTGCCAACATTTCTTCCGATGATTCTGTCATTCTTAAAATCACTGGTTAGTTCTCTGTTTCTATGAGATGAAGAAGGCTGTTCTTTTCATTTTTTTCCCCTTAGGACATAATCGCTAGTCGGTAATAATCTGCTATCCTTCTTGTTGTAGGTTTTGCTCTCTCAAGTACATTTTTACCATGCTTTTTTTTTTCATAAATGGACTTAAGCATCGCAGTATTTTTTGGCTAACACCGTCCGAACAATACTAACTAGCTTTTGCTTTTATAGTACTAGAGAAATTCAAAAAAGCTTCCGAATTAAATACTGATCATACAAACATCCGATTAAACGACTCTACAAAAGACATTAGGCATAATATAAGCACCCCAAGTGCAGCAAAAAACGAGGAACTAGCAAAAATATTTCCTAATTTGCTTTTAATTAACCATTTTTGTTTTTTTTGTTTTTTGAGATAGCTAAGTTACCCAGTTTGTTGGGCCATGAAAAAGACATGATTGAACTGTCATCTTCCCACCCGCAACTAAAGCCATTCATCAACTTTATCATGAAACAAGAAATGTTACTTATTAAAATACTACACAGATAAATATGCATCAAAATCACTTATATATCATCATCATCATCATCATCAAGAACGTATTAAACTAACCAGTTTAGTCAGGATTCCCCTCCATAATCTCTTACCTGCAGGTACTTATCATCAGTCATTTTCTTCTAGTATTCAGATATCTATGTCTAAACTTAAAACATATTATCATATGTGATTTCATATGCATGCATATAGTTCCTCCCATCCCCAGGCAATGACATTGCATATGATTGTTTTCCATTCGCAGCTAGATTACACTGCAACTGCAATCAATACAAAAAAAAAAAATTGAAGTTATTAATTGTGTTCCTTTTGGTTCCTAGTTTTGCCTTTTTTGGAACTCATTTAAGATTTGCTCTTCCCATCTCTGACACTAATCAATTAAGTAAAAAACTCATTATCATTAACTGCTTCAGACTCAACATCCCATGAATCCTTTCACATGAAATGTTTTCTGAATGAATCATTTGCCGACAATTACGTATATATATATATTTAGTGTTAGTATTAATTATATGGATTCCTAAAGATGTTCACCTCCTTGTATTGTTTTGCTGGTTAATTAATTTTCTTCCATATTTTGTATGATTCTCGCTCTTGTATAGATATGGAAAGAGAGAGAGAGAGAGAGAGAGAGAGATCTATTTTTTGAAACAGAGGAAAGTTATTACATAAGATACATTAGTAGTATTCGACGTTTAGTCTTGGACTTTATCCCTGTTTTTTCACATATTACATCTTGATTTTGTGGTCGGGTGTGATGAAGGATTTTACGCAGGAAGTCAAACAGGGGATTTTAGTAACGAGGTTCCAGAATTTGAGAGGGAGTGGTTGGGGGTGGCAGCCCAACGACAAGCCTAAGAAAATGAGAGTTAAACCAGTTGCTGGAAAAGTCATTCTCATGCTTTGCATTGCAAGCTTTCTGGCTGGATCTCTTTTTACTACCCGCACTTCGATTCGCTCTACGTCAGATAATAAAGATTGGGAGAAACTGAACATAGCTGCTCGTGATTGTGAGCATAAACGCGTAAGTGGATCTCTAGTTCTTGATAGTTCTTGATCACATATTCAGTCGATGCCTAGTTAGCGCATGGGTTTTTTTCTTTACTTTTCTTCTCTGTTTTTAATGACGTTTTTTGGATCCATGGATCAGAAATTGTTTGAAGGGAGTAGTAGTTCAGGAGACGTTATGGGGGAAGTAGCGAAGACGCATCAAGCTATCAAGTATGAAGATGAACTTGTTGTTTTCGGAAAACTGCTTTTGTGTGTTTTTACAATCTTAAAATAGCTTCAAATATCATTTCTTCTTGATGATGTTGAACAGATCTCTTGATAAAACGATATCGATGCTGGGGATGGAACTGGCGGTAGATCGGACAAGAAAATCAGGCAGCATCAATCCTCTTTCACTGCATAAGTCATCAAATCATACCCTAAAGAAGGCTTTTGTGGTAATTGGAATTAATACTGCTTTCAGCAGCAAGAAACGACGCGACTCCCTTCGTGAAACATGGATGCCGAGAGGTTCCATTCTAATTCTCTCTCCTCCTGTACATATGTTTTGAATTTATGGCCTCCAGATACCAACACATTCTGGTATACAGTGGGGATGTAAATTGTTTGCTGTCGCCTGATTCCCAACAAGTATCACTACGATACTACTATACTGCAGTTTAAAACCAAGCCTAGATAATCCGACATATTTATTTCAATGCATTTGGTCATAGTGTATAAGGGTATCAGAGCAATAACAAACAACGAAATGGAAACAATAAAACCCATCTACTCGAGCATGATGAAAGCATACGTATTTCATGTGCTGACCTACGTATTCTCTATTATACTGGCCCATTAAACCAACAACATTTATATACAGGAGAGAAGCTAAATAGATTGGAGATGGAGAAAGGGATAGTAATAAGGTTTGTGATAGGACACAGTGCGAAACCAGGAGGAGTCCTTGATCGAGCAGTAGACGAGGAGGCTTCTGAGAACAAAGACTTCCTTCGGTTGAACCACGTTGAGGGTTACCACCAGCTCTCCACCAAGACTCGCTTGTACTTCGCCACTGTTGTCTCAATCTGGGATGCTGAATTCTATGTTAAGGTTGACGACGATGTCCACCTCAACTTGGGTACGCCAGTCTTCAATTTTCTTGAGGATTCTTTGTTTCGTAATTAAAACTACTGCACGCATTAGTTACCTTATGCTAACATTGTCAACTGTGTAGGCATGCTAGTGAGCACACTGGCACGGTATCGATCAAAACCCAGGATCTACATTGGCTGCATGAAGTCTGGACCAGTTCTCTCTCAGAAGTGAGTCTTGTATCCTGCTTGTTCTTCATCATGTACTATATATGATTTGTGCTCGGGAAATTGATGAATCCCTAGAAATTCAAGATATAAAGGGGCACGTGTGAACGGGAAAGATTGTGTCTTGAGCTTAACATCTGTATGTGGTATAACGAATTCCTAATAGTGTTTTCTATTTGGGGGAGGATGCAGAGGGGTAAGATATCACGAGCCAGAGTTTTGGAAGTTTGGCGAAGAAGGGAATAAGTACTTCAGACATGCCACTGGTCAACTCTACGCCATCTCCAAGGACCTTGCAGCTTACATCTCTATCAACACGTCCGTACCTCTCTCCTCTGTTTCTCTTTCTCTTCATTAAATGTCTACATTCTGGTGAGCATAACGGTGGTACATACATCTGGATATACATACAGACCCATATTGCACAGATATGCAAACGAGGACGTCTCTCTGGGAGCATGGTTCCTTGGCTTGGAAGTTGAACATGTTGATGCCCGTAATATGTGCTGTGGGACTCCTCCAGGTAACCGACTCACTCACCCTCCTACCTAATTCTGTTCTACCAACTATGGAGTATCCGATGAATGCCCTTGCCAATCCTTCCTTCAGATGCACAAATATATCGATAATGGGTTAATGGCCTACCTACCTACCCGCCCAATTAATTAAGTCAATAACTTCACTTAGATGATTCTTCAACGTCTCGTGCTCTAACCCCATGTTGGACTCAGCTCCATTAGGAAATTGCAATCTATCATAACTATCTTTTACTCATATTTAGCAGCATTTCAACATCTAAAACAATATCAAGAATATTGCTTGCACAGATTAACTTGAAATTGTGTACATAGATTGTGAATTGAAGACACAGGCTGGGAATGTATGTGTGGCATCATTCGATTGGGCGTGCAGTGGAATATGCAAATCCGTGGAGAGGATGAAAAATATTCACAATACTTGTGGAGAAGGAGATGGAGCTGTTTGGAACGTTGATCTCTGAATGTTTCACCTCAAAAAGAATTGGGAAAACTTGGATCGTTGGCTAAGCATAAAGACAATTATGGTTTTGTACCATTTTCTCTATGTTAATTTAAAACAACTCAATAGTGATTGTGCAATAAAGTTCCAAGAATTATTATAATATATGTTTGCTTGCTTTCGTAATGGTGTCTACACTCCGTTGGGCGTTATGCTAAGCTAATGAAATGAGGTAAAACTGTAAGCCTTGTGCCATGAGTTTTAATCTGAGAACATCCCATATTGACTGAACTAGTGGTTTCAGAATCATGATTCACTGCCATCATGGGATCATGATTCTCATCGCCTGCATTCCTCTAGATGTTTAATTCTATCCTGCATACATTTACATACATATAGGATGGATAGTGGATACTGACAGCACGCTCAGGACTTGCTTTACTACAACTTTTCGTGTTCCTTTATGGAAAATATTCCAGTCAATGTAAAGCTTGAATATGTTCAGTTCTTCCAAGGTATGGAGATCAAGGGAATTGCTAGTTGTAGCCAAATCACTCTACCCCGCAAAATCAATGAGATCATCGCTGTTTCGTATCTAAGTTCCCAAGCAGTTAAATAAAAAAAGATCAAATGCGTGAAATGTACGCCCTAACTCTTATTATTGTGGATCATCGAATTTCCCGACGGATATCAAGTAAACAGTGCAAGTTACAATATTTCCTTCTATACCCAACCAAGCAGTTGGAGATCACATAAGTTTCAATCAAAACTATCAGGAGTACTTACAAGTTGGATGTAGTTATCAGTTCTCCCATTTCTTTGATTTTTTTCAAGTTGTTCCTCAAGCTGTTCTAGTTGGACACGAGTTCCTTTTAGATGGGCAAAAGAGGGCTCTATCTTGGAAAGGGCTAAGATTCTCACTTCTCACAGCCCTGCAAAGGCTTGTAAACTTCTTTACCACATCTCCAATGGTCTGTTCACCAGTCTCGGCTTCCATAAAAGGACAACATAGTCCACCTAATGTCATCGGGGCAGTCAGTTACAGTACTAAATACATACATTTTGACAGGCATGAATTCACTTCTGAAACAGAATTTATGACATATTGAGACATATTGTTGCATATTCCGGTCAAGTGCAAATAGTGGAACAGCCTGTAAGTTTCTATTTGGTCAAAAGAGTCGGTCTTTATCTGATGCATGCAAATATGAATTGTTAAACATAAAGCAAAACAACTAACTAATTACTTCAACATTGTACATATAACGGATCCATTATCCGATGCATTTGAACATGAATAATTACAAATACAGCAGAAAAGCCAACATATAAGGTTTTGGAGACTCAGAGTTGATTAATGAAATTGAGTTAATCAAGTATTTGGCACTTGTGGTGCAAAAAAGAAAAAGTATTTTGTACTCGTGTTTGGAGTTGTGGCCCTTGTGCACTGTTTCTCTTCTCCTCCCTCTCCATTTTGCATCTTTATGTTTTGTTGCATGTATCTGGGATGTTTCTAACCTCTCTTCTTGTCCTCAACAAGCTTGGGCCCTCTGGACTTGTGCACAATCAAGCTGGCTCAAACGCAAACCAAGGGTTGAACAACTAATCTTGTAACAGAATGCTTCTACCCTAAGGCAACCAATGTTTTTCAATAAATTTAGGTGTAAAGGAGATTTGAAGCTGATGAACTGCTCAACTGTGGGCCTTTAGATGATTCCATATGAGTTTCAAACTTTTAGTTGCATCACCTGGATAAGTACCGACTTACAAAGTGTAAATTACAACTTTTTCTTCATACTCTGTAGCAGCTGGAGATTACGGGAAGATAAGGGACGCCAATAACCTATCAAGAGTACTTACAAATTTGTTTTCGTTCTTCATTCTCCTATTTTATGATCTTTCTTTAGTTGTTCCTCAGGCTTTTCTAGTTGGGTATTGATTCCTTTCAGATGAGGAATGGAGGGCTCCAACTTTGAAATAGCCAAGTGTCTGACAGCCCTGCTAAGACTTGTATACTTATTTACCACATCCTTGTATAAGCTCAGCAACTTCTCTACATCTCCAGTGGTCAATTCACCAGCCTCTGCTTCCATAAAAGGATAACGTAATCCACCTAAAGTCATCAAGACAGTTCAGGAAATACAGTTAAAAACTGAAGAAATTAAAAGAAATAGAAAACATGAAATAAATAGACATTTTTAAACGATTAAATGACGCAACAGATATAGACATATTGAGAAAAATATGGCTGCAGATTCTAGCCAACCGAATAAAGTGGAAAAGACTAGCGGTCATTTTGATCAAAACTCAAAACCATGTAATCGTTCTTATCTGATTCATGTAAATATGTTGGCTTTGTTGTCCAATGCATGTAAACACCAAATGTAAAAATGCAGCGGAAAACCCAACACTTCAATTCAATATGGATGAGAAACAAGAGCTATTTAGGTAGTTTAAAACTCACCACTAATGTTGGTTTCACTACCCTCCATACCTTGAGGAGGCACAGGATCTGATTGACTAGCCAAGCCAACTATCTCATCCAATCCAGGTGATGGCTCATTACGTTTTGCTTTACTCTGAATTCTTGTCAAATGATTTACCAAGGCTTCTGTTTCATCTAATGCAGGTATGGGTCCTATCCGTGCCCCTGTAATAGCTGATTTGGCCGTTTTCATCTTCTCCTCGAATTCAGCTCCTTCGATGGAAAGTGATTTGGCATCTAGGTCGGCAATAAATGTCTTGGCAGAGACTAGGTTTGTAAAATAATAAGCTGCTTCAGAGACGAGTTTTTCCTGTCTCCGGAATAATTGGATGAACTTCAGATTGGAATGCAACTGAGGAGGATTAGCCTGTCAATAATAACATCAGTGATTTACTTTCTGCACTTCTGAAAGCCATCCAAGAAAAATCTGCAATTCTGAAAGCATCAGCCACTATTTTTTACAAGGTACTTAGAAACCATTTGATTTAGCACCAGCATAAAGAAAACTTAATGATTTAGTCACCTGACCACTGAACACTTTGAATAATGTGTTCAATTTTCTCAAAGAGGATTCAAACTTAATTATTGCTAAGTAATGGTATGTGGACCTGTATACGGGTTTCAGGTGCGGGTGTGCATCCAGGCATAGAACACGTTCAAACCCTTGTCTTAGCCTCTTAGGATATAGGGATGTGTACCCAGATGTTGGGTGAGGGCATAACATGCAACAAACTTTTAAGCATAGTATCCATCAAATAATGTCTGGACATAAGTTGATGGAATTAGTTTAGCAAACCTTAACCACGACAAGAACTCCAAGCAGCAGCTATTTAATGAAGGTGGAGTTTGCATGTGATAAAAGTCTATCTCAATCAATAACGGAATTAGGAAGCTAATCACAAATGTTAGCGCATTCTGACGCCAGTGTGTCAATTCATTTTGTGCCATCAAATATGTGTACTCCAGAGTCATTATTAAGCATCACAATCAAAAACACTTTTGGACTCAATTGCTTATAGCGAGAACAAAAGTTCTTTTTTTATTTGTTGTTTTCTGTAAGCAAAGCAATCTCTATCAATGTGTTATTCGATTTACCCATGAAGCAACCATAATTTGAAACAAAGCAGCCAAAATTTAATACTAAGCAACCAATATATAAATCTAAAATGATTATTGGACGTATGGCTTATTACCAATGGGTGCTTGCCTTGATCGTAACGTAAATCAGTACGGGAAGAAAATCATCAGCCCCAGGTACACGATTATCTGCCATTGATGCGTTGAGCAGCAAATTATTAATGACTCTGCAACAACTCAGAATGCACATAAGCTTCTCGCGAGGAGCTTTGAAAGCATTGATTTTCTGTAATTCTTTCTCTGCAAGCTGTTTAGGGAGAGAGTTAATGAAGGATTCGGTTGTGTGAAGGGAAAAACTTACATTATTTCTTCAGAATGGATATACAGTAGAACTCACAATTTAAACAACAAACATGAGTTTTGCAGATTAAGAAAACAAAAAGGAAAAAATACATAAGCCAATCCCCAGGTGCTTGCTTACGCCTGAAGATGTCTGATAAGCATTCAAACACGGAGAAGCTGGGAATATGATAGAAGGATATTTTACCGCGACTACAACTTATAAAGGTAATGACTAATATGATGCATAATCTGTAGCTTCATACAATTCAGTAGAGCATATGTAATTCGTGATTCGACTTATGCTACTTTCAGGTACTCAGTATCTCAAAAATCATAAAAGGAACTGACATATGTTCCGGAGACAATTAGTTGTTATTTGGATTTGGACTGATAATTAGCTGCATAAAACTTGAGCAGCATAGGCTACAAAACTGCAAAACAATATTACCAAACACAACTACAGAATTTGCTAGAAACTAAAGCTATTAAACAAAAAGGGGCAGAATAAATACCAATTTTAACTATATGGAATTGAAATCAGTATAGTTGATTGAGACACATAAAAAAACGAAGCTGGTGTACCAGCCATGAAGCTTCATTATGAAAAACTTCTGGAATATCCAAATGCTCAGGCCTCAAAAAGTGTTGCAACAAGCAAATTTTCTCTGAAAGTTCTTCGTCAATTTTGGCATCCTCGTGAGAAGAAGCAAATGTCCTACCAAACAACTTTGTCATAACATACTTCTCCAAACCCTGCAGTACCCAGAAAACCTGTCAACAGTATGCCACATGGAACTGAAGACTAGACAGTCACACTACAACTGTACAATATGGCATTTGTTTGACTGAAACACGAGTGTTTTCCAGAGTACACTCTCACGGGGATATTATTCCCACTCGACATTCAAAATTTCACCTAATATATTGAGCCTAAACTTTCCATAAAATTATATCGTGACAACTGAAACGCTACAAGCATGATAGATTTCCCAAGCACGACGGATTTCCCTCACGTGCTAATGGATAGGTAATGTAGATTTCGCAATGTCTCAAACAGGGAAATGACAAAATGTCATGGGAAAGAACACAAAAACAGTAACAGAAAGCTGGAAAGCTTCTTCCTTCTTTAGGTATGAATGCTGAATGACCCAACTCGAACTAACCAGATTTTTCTGTTCTTTCTCTTCGCCCACCTTCAAATTAAAACTTCTATAATACAGCTAGACCCTCTTTTTCTCAACCACAGACATTACATTAATAACCTTTTCGGGCGATAACAACCCGTTAAAACACTTTGATGCAAAACCAAAAAGGGAGTCTTCCCCGATCCTGCTGATTAAATTTTGTTGGCATGTGTAGCATAGGTTGGGATCGATAAATCTGTCAAATAAACACAATTGTGGAATAAATTTCTGATAATATCATTCATTGTAGTCTTACAATAATATAGTACAAACATTTACAAGGAAAGAATCAAGGATATTGACCATATCAAATCAAATCCTTAATTTTAACACTCCCCCTCAAGTTGGAGCATGGATATCGCACATGCCTAACTTGAATCAAGGAAAGAATCAAGGATATTGACCATATCAAATCAAATCCTTAATTTTAACACTCCCCCTCAAGTTGGAGCATGGATATCGCACATGCCTAATGTGGAGTCTGGAATCCACTCTTGACTTCTCGGGTTGTAGAATCGGGTTTCTTCGATTGATCTGCAAAACACTCAACACTAAGTTAGTGCACACCGGGGGGTTGGATCTCCGGTGGGCACTCCGACGATCAAGTTAGCTCTCTGGAAAGAATGAAAGCAACTTGAAAGTAGTTTAAGCGCGAGTATGCATGTACCTTGGATTTGGAGTGCCGTCGGGATATTTATAGAATAGGAATCCAACCGTCTCCGGAACGTCCGGCCCAGCATGTAGGACGTGGTCCGAAGAGTGTGGGAACGTTGGCACGTGTCCCACGCCGAAGCGGATCGGAAGGATGTGCTTTGCACGTCTTCTACCACGCGTCCCACGTTCGAGTGAGTTGGAAAGGTGCGCCTGCACGTCCCTTAGAAAGCGGAGAACGTGTGTTCGTGCTTTGGAAATTGAATTACCGGGCGTTTCTGAGACGACCTGGTCAAGAAGCCGCCCCAAGGGGGCCGAAGATCTGTGCGGATTGCGATCCCACTGTTCGGCAGGGCCGAGTTCCAAACCCGTTCGGAACAGCCGAGCAAAGGCTCCGGCCGGTAGAGTGTTCGGCCCAACCCAGGTGAGTTTGGGCTTCGTGGAGCCCCTGAGTATGGTGCAGCTGGTCATGGGCCGGGGGCCCATCAATGACTATTCCGGCCTACTACAATAGCCCCTCAATTCAGTCATACGCAGCTTGGTACGGGGGAATTGACCATGTGGCCGAGCCCCGGCATGAAGGCAGATTTTTCTTGAAGGCCGTGAAGAAATTGTGTCTGTTATTGATGCCCTGGGGCATTCTGCTCGGAACCGAACAGACGTGAATCGTCAGTGGCGGAAATTGCAACACGTGGCGTTCGATCCAACGGCAGAGCCGAAAGGACACTGCAGAACGGCGGATGCGAAGTGTCAAGCGATGAGATGATGGCATGTGGCTTCCTTTAATGGCAGAGCCGAAAGGACACTGCAGAACGGCGGATGCGAAGTGTCAGGATCTGAGATCGCGACACGTGGTTTCATCAAACGGTAGAGCCGAAGGGGCGCTGAAGGGTGGCGCACGCGAAACATCAGAACCTGAAGTGATGACACGTGGCACCCATTTGACGGTGGGAGGCGGAACGATTCAAATCCTCGTGCAGGGGCGCCTCGTTACTCACGCCGGCCGTTTTCCCGCCTTGGTACCTTCTTATAAATAGAGGCCCTGGGAGATCTTGGAGCTTTTCCTACTCCCAGATTCTTGCGACCCCCTCTCTCTCTAGAATTTTCTTCCAGTTCTTGCGCAATCATCCAGAGTTCGAAGAGTTCCAAACTCCATCAACAAATCACCGCGTTCGCTTGGGTAAGTTTCCGCTGATTTCTTTTTTCTGCAATAATTTCCCTTTTCTGATAGGTTTAGGACGACCTTAGGAATCGTGTCGCCTGGGCAAAAATCCAAAACTTGGCCGAGCGACAAGCGTTCTGGCCGAGCGACGGTGTTTTTGCCGAGGATATCCTGAGGGGCTTCGAAGCCCCGGCCCCATTAGTTTAGGCCCCAGCTGAGTCACCTTTTATTTTTTAACACCCGTGCACTCTTTATAGGATGTCCAGACCAGAAGTAGACTCAGCGGGGATGTCATCCAATAGCGCCGAACAAGCCGGGACCAGCGGCTCGGCAGGGACCCCAGAAGTGATGCCGAAGACTTCGGCCACTCACCCGATGAAGAACCGTTACTCCCGCTTCTTCGAGGATCCGGAGAGTCTCGCAGACTTCCGCGCAACTTACGGCATTCCGGACAGTGTCTTCGTAGACCTCGTTCGGCCGGAGGAGAGCGTCACGACAGACGACTTCCAGATCGTTCTGCCCTTGATGGCTATCATCGAGGGCGGCGTGCGCTTTCCGTTCCATCCTTTCCTTCGGCAAGTGCTGAGCGTGCTCCAGTTGACCCCTTCCCAAGTGACTATCAACTTCTACCGAATAGTGGTAGGGGTCATAGAGCTCAAGGAGAGGTACCACCTCGAATTCGAGGTTGAAGACTTGTTCGGCCTCTACCTAGTAAGCCAGAACAAGGTGGCCAGGAGGAAGTACCTGAGCTGCCGAACCGGACAAAGGAGGCTAATCAGAGGCCTCCCGGACTCCGACAAGTATGCCAATGACTTCGTCGTGGTCCGAGGAGAGTTCGAATTCGCGTCCGGCGAATTTCGTCAATACTCCATTCCGCGCGTCCCTGGGTTTGCCGGTGAGTCTATGTACGGTCTGTTGACCTGTTCGTCTCTTCCTTTTAGCTCGCTTCTGATTTTTTTATCTTTTTGCAGGAAAAGGAGTTGTCGACCGCCTACGGAGCAAGGCCGACTGGGATAGAATCAGCCGAGCATTCACTGTTCGGAGGAGGCACAGACATTGCTCCGCTCTGCTCGGCTACGTCGAAGTTTACAGATCGAAGCTCAAGTGCCGAGGAGATTCCAGCAGCAGCGAGAGCTCCGAAGCTCTAGAGGAGAACCGAGCCGACACCGAGGTCATTCAAATTTCCTCAGGTACCTGCTCTTCATCAACCCCGTCAAGTTATAGTCATTGCTCGTCATTTGACTTCAGTGAACAAGGACTGAGGACATTTATCGCAGAGGCTGCCAATATGCCGAGGAAGGCCCCCGAAGAGGTCACTCTGAAGCTTGCCATCGGCGGATCCACCCAGCAACCACCCCGTACTGCCGATCCTCAGAAGAAGAGGAAAGGGGTGGAGGAGAGCACTGCTGCCTCCAAAAAGACGAGGGAGTCCGAGGAGGATTCCCGACGGAAGGCCTCTGTGGCCGGGCATTCGAAGGGGGGTGCTATGGCTCCGCCGAAGGCGAGCCAGCCCCCGGTTTCAACCGAAGCAACGGGCACGTCAACGCCCCAAATCTTCAAGCCGAAACTCACTTTCCTTGGCCGGCCGTTGACCGTTGACGACACCATCAACGCCAACCCGCTCATGGCGTTGACCTTGGCTGAAGGGATGACACTCCCTAAGGATGCCGAGGCGCTGCCGACGCCGCTGGACCAGTCTTTCCTCGAGATGGCTCGGCTTATGGTCAAGGTATTTTACCCTTTCTTTTTCTTACTTTCGCCAAGTTCTTTTTCATGCGCCGTACTGATTGTTTTCTTCGGTCTCGTAATGCAGGCGACCCAACACCTGGCTCCCGTATCCGACGGGCTGATGCGGAAGGCCCATCAAATCCGTGCTCTGAAGACCGCACTCGAGCAGGAGAGTGCGTCAAAGAACACAATTCGAGAAGAGCGGAATGCCATCCGCACGGCCCTGTCCATTGCCGAGGAAAATGGGAAGGCTCTTGCCGCAGAGCTGGAGGCCTCAAAGGCAGACACGGCCAAGAAGGTCGACGAGGCCGATTCCAGAGGCTACAACGACGGCTACGCCGAAGCTCAGGAGAAATTCCTGAAGCAAATGGAGGGCATCAATGCCCAATTGGCCGAGCTGCTGGAGGGGGCTTTTCGTAGCGGCAACTGCCGGGCACTGAAGATTGCTGGAGTGCCGGAAGGGTCTGCTCTGTACGAGGACGTCCCGCCGTACGGAGAACCTTCTGCTGCCGCTGAGCCGGCCAGTGATGGTGCTGCCGTCGCGCAATCCCCGGCCCAAGAGACTGGCTCCCCGAACACGGAACGAGTACCTGACTCCTCCGTCGCCGCAGATGGTGGCCCGGCCGTTTAAGTAGGAAATTAGAGTAGGGCCTGCGCGCCAATTCTATCTTCATTTTGCTTTAATAGCCTTTCATGTACTGAACTCTAAATTTGAATACGAGCAGCTGTTATTTGCCGAACCGTGCCTTTTGTCTCTTCATTATAGTGATCACCGAAGCACCTCGGTTTATTTCCTTTTATGCGACTGCACGGTTAATACCGAACCATTATGTAACGGATAACAGAGTGTGACAGTGTTGGACAGTTGGAGAAATTCCAAAAATTTCACAAGTATAGGATAAACCGAACCGTGCCGTGACGAATAACATAGAGGCACGTCGCCGAACATTTGGAGAAATTTCAAAAATTTCACAAGTAGACAACAAGCCGAACCGTCCAGTGACGGATAACATAGAGGCACGTCGCCGAACAGTTGGAGAAATTTCAAAAATTTCACTAAGTAAATATTGAATCGAACCGTTCTGAAACGGATAACATAGAGGCACTTTGCCGAACATTCGGAGAAATTTCAAAAATTTCACTAAGTAAATATTGAACCGAACATGAGGAGTATCATAGACTGCTACCAAATCATGATTACAAAAACAAACAAAAAATGAATAAATTGAAGAGAGCGAGGCGGCACTCCTCGTAATAAAACGAACAGAGAGAGAACTTAATGGAAGTACTTCCTTAAGTTGTGAGCATTCCAAGGTCGGGGAATAGGTATCCCATCCATGTCTTCCAGTTTGTAGGAGCCGACCCCAACGATCTTGGTCACTCGGTAGGGACCTTCCCAATTAGGACCGAGCTTATTTGTACGTTTCGCGCCGACGACCTTTCTAAGAACAAGATCATCTGGCTTGAAAGATCTGGGCCGAACTCTGGCGTTATAGCCCTGAGATATCGTTTGCTGATAAGCGGCAATTCGGATCCGAGCAGCTTCCCTCTGTTCTTCGGCCAGATCTAAGGCCGTTGACAAAGCCTTGTCATTGGTGTCCGGATGGAATTCTTCTGTCCGCATCGTCGGGAGGCCGGCTTCCAAAGGTATAACAGCTTCTGTGCCAAAGGCCAAGGAGAACGGTGTTCGGCCAGTAGAGCGGCGAGGTGTGGTCCGGTATGCCCATAGAACGCTATAAAGCTCTTCGGCCCACTTACCCTTTGCTGCCATTAGTCGTTTTTTGATTCCGTTCAAGAGGATTTTGTTAGAAGCTTCGGCCTGTCCGTTACACTGTGGGTATGACGGTGTGGAATTGAAGAAGCGGATCCTGTGCTCGGCGCAGAAGTTGGTAAACAGGTCCCCAACGAACTGCGTGCCGTTGTCTGATATGAAAGCATAGGGGATACCAAACCTTGATATGATATTCCGCCATACGAACCTCTTCACATCTCTGTCTTCAATTTTGACCAATGGTTCGGCCTCGATCCATTTGGTGAAGTAGTCCGTAGCGGTGATCAAGAATTTAAAGCCTCCTGGGGCCACAGGGAATTTTCCGACTATATCCAGCCCCCATTGTGCGAACGGCCATGGACTGGATAGCGGATTGAGTTCTTCGGCCGGCTGATGTATGAGCGTAGAGAACCTCTGACATTGGTCGCAGCTTTTTACTATCTCGTCAGCCTCTTTTTTCATGTTAGGCCACCAGTAGCCTTGAGTCAGAGCACGATGCACGAGCGATCGTCCTCCCGAGTGATAACCGCAGCTGCCTGAATGTAATTCCTGAAGAATAGCCCCAGTCTGTTTGGGGTGCACACAAAGCATATAAGGTGCCGAGAAGGCTCTACGGTAGAGTTTGTTACCTGGTCCTAGCCAGAACTGGGCGGCTTTGTGAGTGATTTTGTGTGCTTCCCTTCGGTCTTCGGGTAACGTCTCGTCCTGAAGGTACGCTACAATGGGGTCCATCCAACTGGGTTCCTGTGAGATGCAATACACTGGCTCGGCCGCAGATTTTTCGATGCTCGGCTGTGGGAGGATATCGATAGATACGGTCCTCTGCCCCCCAGCGTCCGTGGCCGACGCGAGACCGGCTAAAGCGTCGGCATGGGCGTTGTGTTCTCTAGAAATCTGCTCCAATGAAAAAGTGCGGAACTGTTTGCTGGCGTGTTGTAAAGCGGTAAGGTAGCGGGACATTCGGTCGTCGCGAGCTTCATACTCGCCGGAGAGTTGGTGAACTACCAACTGAGAGTCGCTGTAAGCTTTAATGTGCTCCGAACCGAGGTCTGCTGCGAAACGAAGACCGGCAAGTACGGCCTCGTATTCGGCCTCATTGTTCGAGGCGAGGAAGTCAAGCCGGATTGCCAATTCATGGACAATTCCCTCTGGTGAAATCAAAACGACCCCGGCTCCGGAGCCATGATTATTGGATGCGCCATCCACAAACATCCTCCAAGAATTGCCATGGAATAGTTGCCATTCAACTGATCCTGCCGACTCTTTGTTCGGCAGTGTTGGCTCTGAATCCGGCGTGAACTCGGCGATGAAATCCGCCAGAACCTGCCCCTTGATCGCCGTCCTCGGCTGGTATTGTATGTCAAAATTGGCCAATTCCACGGCCCACTTTGAGATTCGGTTAGACAGATCAGCCTTACGGAACAGGCTTTTTAGAGGTTGTGAAGTCAAAACCGTGATGGGGTGCGCTTGGAAATACGGCGCAAGCTTCCTAGAAGCGGACACTAGCGCTAGTGCTAGTTTCTCCAAAGGCAGATATCTGGTCTCGGCACTGACCAGTGTTTTGCTGGTGTAGTAGATGGGCAGATGAGCTCGGTCATCCTGCCGAACAAGAACAGAACTGACCGCGTGTGGAGATACGGCCAGATAGATGAATAGAGGTTCCTTGTCCTTCGGCGTTGAGAGTAGTGGCGCCGAAGACAAGTAGGCCTTCAGATCCAGAAGCGCCTCATCACATTCTGGACTCCATTCGAAGCTCCTTCGGCTGCACTTTTTCAGGAGTGCGAAGAATGGACGACACTTGTCCGAAGATCGGCTGATGAACCTATTCAAAGCGGCCGCCATACCTGTTAACTTCTGAACCCCCTTGATACTGTACGGCGCTGCTAAGTTATTGACGGCAGCGATTTGGTTCGGATCGGCCTCGATGCCCCTTCTGGTGACAAGGTACCCAAGAAATTTCCCAGAGCCGACCCCGAAGGCACATTTGTCGGCGTTGAGACGGAGCTTGTGCGCTTTCAAAATGTCGAATACCTCCTGTAGGTGCTTGAGGTGCTCAGCCTCAAATTTGCTCTTTACCACCATATCGTCAATGTATGCCTCCATCGTATCTCCGATCTGTTTGGCAAACATCTTTGTGACCATCCGTTGGTACGTGGCCCCCGCGTTCTTGAGACCGAAGGGCATGACCCGATAACAGTACAAACCACGGGGACTGATGAAGGCAGTCTTTTCCATATCCGGACCGTGCATGGCAATCTGATGGTACCCCCGGTAGGCGTCCATGAAACTAAACCGAGCGTGCCCAGATGTAGCGTCGACGAGGCGGTCGATCCTCGGTACAGGGAAGCAATCCTTGGGGCAGGCATCGTTCAAATTTGTATAGTCGACGCAGACGCGCCACTTACCATTTTTCTTTTTCACAACGACGGTATTGGCCAACCAAGTGGGGTACTGTACCTCCTTGATTGCCCCAGCTTCCAGCAGTCGGTCGACCTCCTCGATGACCGCGTCGGTATGGATTGTGGCCGAACGTCGCGGTTTTTGAATGATGGGTCGGCGAGATCTGTCCACGTTGAGGTGGTGACAGATGAAGTCTGGATCGATGCCCGGCATCTCATATGGTGTCCATGCGAACACCTCAATGTTTTTCTTGAGGAAGGAGGTCATGGATTCCCGCTCGGCTGGTGATAGGGTTGATCCCAACAAGAAAGTCCTGTCGGTATTGATGTCGTCGGCCGGTACTGTGATCAAATCCTCAACTGCTTTTTCGGCAGCTGGTGTGCCGACGTCGTCCAGGAGGGGAGCGTCCGGCGCCTCCACCCATTGGACCTGCTCAGGGTAGACCTTGCTCTTGATCGCCGCCACATAGCATTTTTTGGCGGCTAATTGATCACCTAGCACCTCTTCGGGTCCCCACATCCCATTGAAGCGAAGTACTTGATGATAAGTTGAGGCTACGGCCCCAAGTTTGTGTAGCCAGACGCGGCCGACGATGGCGTTGTATGGGCTCGGCACATCGACGACCACAAACTCGACCTCCACGGTCCTTGTGCCCGTGCGGATAGGGAGCGTGATCTTACCAAGGGGCCATACAGGAGCCGAGTTGAACCCTACCAGCGGCACCTCGGTAGGTGTGAGGTCGGCCTCCTGTAAGTGCAATGCCTTGAACAGGGGGTAATACATGACCTCGGCCGAACTCCCCTGGTCGACCAGTATTCGGCGAACCAGCGAGTTGCCGAGGGTGAGAGAGACGACCAACGCGTCATTATGCGGCATCTGGAGTCGTTGAAGGTCCTGATCAGAAAATGACAGGTTCCCCCCAGAATGACTGTCGAGATGCGGACGCTTGCTTCCCGCACTTACGGACATGACCTGCTTGCCGCACGCCGCACGCCTGATCTCGGCCCGAAGAGTTTCCTCGGCCGCTGCATCCACCATTCCGTGGATGACATCGATCACCCGGACTTCCCCACTGTTCTCTTTTTCCGGTTCTGTCTGTGGTCCGGCTTGTGTTTTCTCCTCGTTGATGAATTCTTTGAGGAGTCCCTGCGATACCAGCCGTTCCAGGAAATCCTTCCACGCTCGGCAACGTGTGGTCAAGTGACCCTTTTCCCTGTGGTAGGAGCAACGGTACGGAGAATCCGGCGTCTTCCGCTGTTCTCCCATTGGCCGCCTCGGCCACTCAAAGTACGGCTCATTCTGTATCTTCTTGAGGATCTCGTACGTCGGGATTTTGAAGACCGTCTTCACCGCAGCAAACTCGAACGCCCGAGGTCCCTTATTCTTCCCAGAGGACACCACGTTCACACTCCGGCGCGAGCCGTGTGGTATATGTTTGTTCCCTTCCCCCTGGCGGGGATGGTTTTGTTCGGCCTGACGCCGCTCGCTGCGTGCCTCCTCCAACCGGCAGTGGTTGTCGATCCGGGCCATGAGGTCATCCATGTCGGTAGGATTGGATAACATGAGGTCCTCGAACAACCTGCTTCGGTGATCCAACCCGAGCTTGAATGAAGTCACAGCAATAGCAGGGTCACAGCCTTGAATCTCATTGAAGAGTTCCCAGTACCTAGCAGCGTACTTCCTGAGAGACTCATTTGCCGACTTCCGAAGTGCGAGGAGGGAGTCGACTCCTTTCTTCTGCCTGCTGCTGGTGACGAACCGAGCCAGGAAGGCGAGGGATAGGTCCTTGAAAGAAGGGATGGAACCCTTCGGCAATTTGTCGAACCAGAGGAGCCCCAGTTCCCCCAAGCTGGAAGGGAACAGCTTGCACATCAAGGCGTCATCGGTGCTGTAGAGAGACATCATCTGACGAAAGTGCACTAAGTGCAGGTAGGCGTCGGTTTTTGGGTCATACTTACTGAATTTTGGGGAATTGAAGCCACGCGGTGGACGCACTCCATCTATCTCCCTGGTAAAGGGAGAAGAGATGAGCTGATCGTGGATGATGTCGCACTGCGAACGTGCTGGCCGAGGACCCTGCTCGGCTCCCCCCCCCCCTCCTAGCCACCAGTTGTGGTCTGAGGTCTTGCCCACCGTGGTATCGAGGGGAACGCCCTCGATAGTTATGACGTCTGGATGGGGATTGATCCCTTCGGCCGCCATACCTCCGATCCATTTCAGTTTCATGGGTCGGGGTGTCGTCCGAAGGTGTTGTCGGAGGAGAGTACGACTGGGTGCTACTAACTGGCTGGGCTCCCAACCTTCTGTGAACCGAGATCCTCCGAGCCCCTCGTTCGGAATCCGAACAGTTTGCAGATGGTGCGGTTCGGGTTCGGCCCTGGCCTCGTGTATCGTTGATCGCGTCGACCTCGGTTTCGGCTCCCAGCCGTTCGAGGGCCGGACGCTTATTTCTTTCTTTTCGCTCTGGAGAGCATGTCCTGCGGCGCCTTCGTCGCCGAGCCTGCGATGTCTCGCCATTCTGGTTGGGTTTGATGGCAACCTTGAGTTGTGCAATCTCTTCTCTGACCAGGTGAAGCAGCTGGTCTCGTTCTGCCAGTCGAGCCTCCAGGCGCTCGACATACGCTCTGTCCCTCAGGTCAGCAGGGGGAGGAGGTGGAATGGCTGGTAGGACTGAAGGTTCTGTTCCGGTGATCACCATTGTTGGTTGGGTTGAAGGTTCTTGGTAAAGCTTTACTGTGAGGGTTTTGAAGTTGAGAAGTCAGAAGGATCTCCCACTGTGGTCGCCAAATTGTGGAGTCTGGAATCCACTCTTGACTTCTCGGGTTGTAGAATCGGGTTTCTTCGATTGATCTGCAAAACACTCAACACTAAGTTAGTGCACACCGGGGGGTTGGATCTCCGGTGGGCACTCCGACGATCAAGTTAGCTCTCTGGAAAGAATGAAAGCAACTTGAAAGTAGTTTAAGCGCGAGTATGCATGTACCTTGGATTTGGAGTGCCGTCGGGATATTTATAGAATAGGAATCCAACCGTCTCCGGAACGTCCGGCCCAGCATGTAGGACGTGGTCCGAAGAGTGTGGGAACGTTGGCACGTGTCCCACGCCGAAGCGGATCGGAAGGATGTGCTTTGCACGTCTTCTACCACGCGTCCCACGTTCGAGTGAGTTGGAAAGGTGCGCCTGCACGTCCCTTAGAAAGCGGAGAACGTGTGTTCGTGCTTTGGAAATTGAATTACCGGGCGTTTCTGAGACGACCTGGTCAAGAAGCCGCCCCAAGGGGGCCGAAGATCTGTGCGGATTGCGATCCCACTGTTCGGCAGGGCCGAGTTCCAAACCCGTTCGGAACAGCCGAGCAAAGGCTCCGGCCGGTAGAGTGTTCGGCCCAACCCAGGTGAGTTTGGGCTTCGTGGAGCCCCTGAGTATGGTGCAGCTGGTCATGGGCCGGGGGCCCATCAATGACTATTCCGGCCTACTACACCTAACTTGTCTAAAGAGAAATCAAAAACATTGCTGGCTACAGCTTTAGTAAGAATATCGGCTAGTTGATCTTCAGACTTCACGAATGGAAAAATAATGATCCCAGCTTTTGCACTTGATCTTGCCACTACTGGTTGCTTTTTACTCCTCCAAGTCACAAGATTTCCCCCTACAAAAGTAAAATATCCTGATGTAGATCTTCTGTCATTAGCTGAACCAACCCAATCTGCATCAGTGTAATCTTCTACCTTCAAGTGATTATTCTTGGTGAACAATAACCCTTTACCTGGAGCACGCTTCAAATATCTTAAAATACGTTTCCACGGCATCCATGTGAGGTTTACGAGGATCATGCATAGAGAGGGTTAACTTAATGGGCTCTAACCACCTAGGTCCATTAGGGTTAACCTAATGGGCCTAACCACCTAGGCCCATTAGGGTTAACTTATACATAACCTAAGCAAGTCCCACATAACAACTAACACCCTCCCTCAAACTGGTGCATATACATCAATCATGCCCAGTTTGTTACATATATATGAAATCTGATTCCCAACTAGTGGATATTTTATATTCCAACACTCCCCCTCAAGTTGGGGCAAGATATCCACGAGACCAAACTTGCCAATAGACAACTTCAACAAAGACTTCGTTTCTTCTGGCATTGTGGATCATCATCAAGCAACAAGTCACCAAAAAGTGACCAGATTGTATCAACCACAATAACCCAAACAGAAGAATAGGAAACCGTAGATCATCAACAAGTCACCAAATGGTGACCAAATTGTGGTTTACAACCACAACAATCCAAACAAATGCACGAGAGAGACAACCTTCTAGATCATCAATAAGTCACCAAACTGTGACCAAATTGTGGTTTACAACCACAAAAATTCGAACAAATGCACGAGAGAGACAACCTTCTAGATCATCAACAAGTCACCAAACTGTGACCAAATTGTGGTTTACAACCACAACACTCCGAACAAATGCACGGAAAATTATGTCAGGCCATATCCAAACCAAAGCAGCAGTCAAGACAGCAGCGGTAGCGGAGGAGAGAGGCGGCAACGGTGGAATGGAAAAAAGGGGCAGCGGTAGCGGCGAGAGAGAGAGGGATTGCGGCGACAGAGGAGAGAGACAACAGCGGCGATTACTGACGAGAAGGCAACACCGCCGCCAGTGTGACCAGCGACAACCGGTGGCGGCGGCGGTGGGAGAATAATTGGGTTTTTCTAGGGTTTAGGAGTTTTCAGAGAGGCCATTACAGCCCCTTCGCAGCGGAATTGTATGAACAGAAAGAACAATTGTGAATACAGGACCAAACTTCAATTCCTAGGGTAAAGAAGAGGATATTGAAGAAGGCTCTGATACCATGTCAAATAAACACAATTGTTGAATAAATTTCTGATAATATCATTCATTGTAGTCTTACAATAATATAGTACAAACATTTACAAGGAAAGAATCAAGGATATGATGTCCCTTTACATAATTCGAAAACCTCGGCTGTGCATATGAATTGGTTTTATTTAGGCACTATCAAATGCATTCAAGACAGCTACATCAGAAAGACCACGGTTATATCTTTTCCTTTCTGTGCCTTCCACATATTTCACTTTACATTATGGCGATATAAATACATATACACTTCTTGGTTCAAGTGAATACGAGAGTCCGAGATAAAAAGAGAAGTTTCCTTAGTTCAAATTGGCTTGAAACTTCAACATAAAAGTTGGAATGATCTTTTGCTTTTTGATGAAGAAAAAGGTTGGATTAACCTCATGATGAAACTACAAGTGGTGCGGAGGTGAAGCAATTTGCACAAAAATTTAACCAGAACACGCAAACTGTACCAACCAAATGAAGAAATGATTAAAATCTCAATAGGATGAGAAGAGCAGAGCTGTGTGCTTGCTACCTCAATCGCAGAGTCAATTTCTTCCTCCGAGGCACCATCCCATAGTGGATGATCCCTAATAGAGGTTTCCATTGTCAGGAGGAAATCTTGTAGTTTTTTGCCATCATTCTCAGGATTTGCCGTGTAAAATGAAAAAGAAACGATAAAGCTGCAATGAGACACTCAAGCAATATAAGAATCAAAATTTACAAACAGCCGAAGAAATGAAAAGGGCAAAAGAAGTACCTCTTGATGGACCGAACAAGATCAAGAGAAGATGGGTTTCGCATTCGATCAAGAAAATCATAGAATGTGAGCGACTGTGTAGAAGAAGAGGAAGAAGAAGTTGTAGTGATACTATTATCCATTACTCCCAAGTGGTATATGTATGAGACTAGACACGCAGTCTCTATCGCAGCAGCATCTCCTTCCCTTTCTGTCACTAGAATTGTGTCCTCTCTCTTGGTATTTGCCCATGAAAAACAGAAGAGCTGAGAATCGAGAAGAAACTGTACCAACCGGTAAAAGCTTCGAGGGAGAGAAGAATGTTAAGTCGCGCACGTGATTTGACTCGCCTACAGGGCCTATAAGACGGCTTCTAAATTAGTGGGCTGCTCCATTTTCAGTGGGCTGATCCATTTTCCAGAGAATGTTCGCCCAGTTCACTTCAAGACCCATCAAAATATTTCCATTTCATTCACCCATCTTCAAAGCCCATCTGAAACCACTTTTCGGAGGTGAAACAAATGGAGAATTTTACCTTTCTTTTTAAAAGAATGGCGCCTACAGCATCCTACCTTTGATTTTCACTTTCACTCTTTTGCCTCTAAATTGAGACATGTCAAAAGTCTACGATTCGTCTCGCTCTTGTTCATGGTGTTTTAGTGTTCTTTTTCTCACGGATTGATATCTCTAGATTGATGATTGATCTTGGGTCTCGGCGTAAGATAATGATGCGTATAATGTCATAGATCAGATATTCTACAATTATATATATCTTAAGAAAGCAATATCTCTTTAACAACAAAGATTGACAGAAATCGAATTTTTTATCGAAGTCATGAGCAGATAATGTCCATTGAATATCTATGGTAACATATATATGTATACATACATCATCGATTGAGAGCAGTAACATTGAGGAAGACACAAGAAAAATACAATTGGATAAAAATTAATGGAGGAGAGAGAGAGAGAGAGAGAGAGAGAGAGAGAGAGAGAGAGAGAGAGAGTATTAGTTACATATCCCACCAAATATATTACATAGGACATTTTGAAATATCGCTTGTATTGTAATAAAGATGCATACCAACTTGATTCCTTCAACTCTTGTCCTACCTCACAGGTTTATAAAACTAACTTACGCTAAAACAACAGCAACAAAAATTATGTTACCAACTCAATCCTCATTCTTCAGTTTATACCCCCACAATTACACTTCAGATCAGATTGAATTAGTTTTTCTTTTCCAGGAGGGGTCTTTTGCTGAATAATAGTGCTTTCAGTATAATTTCAAAGAAAGGGATCCCTCAATTTGCTTAAATGCTGATTTCTTATTTCCTAATCAAATTTTGATAATTCAACCCGTTTAATGTGTTTAAAACATATTTTTAAGGATACTCGCGAGAAATCGGCTCAAAACAATATCAGGAAGGCCCCAATTGTATTAGTTCAAATTAAATTCATTTTCTTTCTTTTATCAACACCAGAAAAATAAATTATTTTACTATTTCTCATACAAAATTGACTACCAAGCCAGGTTCTTCATCAATTTTATAACTTCTGTCCAAAAGATCTGGTAAATATTGTTGTCAGGTGATCAAGATTTGGGATTTAGAGATATACTTCCTCTTAGGTCTTAATTTCGAAACTTTTAGGTGCTATCAACTCTTTTTGGCCCAGTACATACAGGGCAAAATACTTTGACTTTAATTGGTGCCCCCGCAAATGGACAGTGAGATTGATTTCCCGAAAACTAGTCGACATTAGGTTGAAAGTAATCTAAAGTCAGCCGGATACCTCAGCTATAAAAAAAAAAAAAAATTACTGGACAATGAAATTGATTGGTTGTGTGACTCCTCCTATATAAACCTCAAAGAAAGAAAACTTCAACCTTATGTAAACATTGCATGTGCGAGATAGCAAGAGAGGGATCGAGCATGGATATAGAGATCAGGACTCCAACTGTTATCAGTTCAATCCAACCTTATATAGGAATACATCTATATGTATATATAACTTAACCTAATTAGGATTTTCCCAAATAAATAGGTGAGAAGGCAGCTAAGTATACGTCGATAGTCAAAGAATTGCGTTTGGATAGTTTGAGATTAGATCTATACGAACAAGGATACGATTAACAAGATTTGGAGGGAAAGCAAATGGGATTATGTCAAGGTCCCACCCATTACCCATCCAAACGAGGGATGGGGCCACGAATGAAGTTCCATATAAAACCCGAGCCAAGCAAATTATCATGCCAAAAGTTGGTCTATCTACCATGTTGGATGACCACTCTAGACCTTGACTGGTATAGTCCAATACCCTAATGGAGCAGAATAAGGATACGACGTTTGGGAAGGTCGAGATTTTTTTTTTTTGAGAAACAGAGGGGGTTGAAATGTAAATGTTTATATAATTGTTAAAATTTATAACTAGGTCTGGCCTAAATATTTTATAATTTTTAAACCCTCTCTCGCCCGGGTCTCTTATTGGTCACACCCCTTCTTACAAATATTACACCAGGAATAAGATGGTGGACGATGAATGGTCAAAAGACAGTAATATTTGGCCTGAAGAATGAGGAATCACTAGAGTGAGTTGGGTGGAAATCCAAACGCCAATTCAACTTGGCCATGGCCACCATATTTCTTCTTTTAGAGTCTCTAATTCCCAACCCTAGAAACTCTTAGGGTTAATCTCGTCACAGCATCCCAACTAACCGCGTGAATTTCTTTCTGAAAAAATTCCTTTTAATCTTGTCCAACTTGTTGGTCGCACTAGCAGGGAGAAAAATCCAAGGTGCTTGACTCTTGAGATAATAAAAAAATTTACAGTGAGTGTACAATAATTTGTCGCATGTGTATATTTTTAATACAAGTACGAGAACGTAGACGTAATTAATTATGTCAACCCGGTGAAAAATGGTTAAATTAAACACATACATAAAAATAAGAAAATCCTCCATAGCTGGCCAGTAAATAGGATGAAATTAAACAGAAAATAAGGAAGAGAATGCAAAGGGTAGCGTACAATCTAATTAATGAAGTTGGAAATCAAAATCCAGAATTTTCAATCCCTCCTCCTCCTGCTGAAAGGTCGTCTCTTTCCTCCCCACACATGTGCAGAGAGCTCAAGCCATGGCTATTAATTCGTCTCTCCAGCTGAATTCTGAGTTACTAAAATATTCCATGCATGCATGTGTGGCATATGCATCATGCTCGTCTAATCTTATTAGTAGTAATATTGCAGGTCCAACCAACTTGAGCCGTCCAATAAAAATTGATGATCCCAACAAGTTTCAGTAGCTGTTTTTCCAAACCTTTGCTTTGGGGACAATCAAATATCCCCACAATCTTATCATTTCTTATTTACTCGGGATCGTTCATTGTACTACTTACTGTAATCAATCAATTAATTTATGTGTTACGAGGATCAATATATCCAACGCGTCTCCACAGCAACTGATTCCACACTACCCATCTCTCTCTCTCTCTCTCTCTCTCTCTCTCTCTCTATATATATATATATATATATATATATATATATATATATGATTGATTAAACCAGCCCTACCTCGGAAGTATTTGTACGCCAACGACATTGCGGCACTGCAGCCGAGTTAATAACTAGCTACCAGTACGTGTAAGTCAAAACCGGTAAATCGAATCGGTAAATGGAATCAAATCAAATCGTGGTTTAATCGGGTTTTCTAATCAGTTGGTTCAATCTGATCCGTTTGGGATTTCTTTAAAAATCGGTTTGGCTTTTGGTTTTAAATTTTTGTCCCTTATGAATCGAACCGAACCGGTTAGTACTAAACTAAACTCTACTTTTTTTAAAAAATTTAAGCAGGGTTTTTGTGATTTTTTATACTTAGTTTCTCCTAATTTGGATGATTGAGTTTAATTTTATTATGATTCTTCAAATTTGGATTTTGAAATTTGATGATACTACATGTTTTAAAAAAATAAATCCAATATGGGTTTTGTCCTATTAGCGAGTCTCACATCGCCTATGTTTTTCTTCTTTCCTCTGCTTATAAGCATTAGGCAACCTTTACTTTAAAAGTCGAATTTCAAAATTGAGTTAGACTCATGGGCTTCTAACATAGTATCAGAACTAATTAGTCCATTACGCATACGGTTCATGTCGTCTAATCCTCAACTGTCCTCACATATGCGTTAGATGCACACTTCGTGTGAAGGAGGGTGTTAGCGAGTCATACATCGTGTATTTTGGTCCTCCTTTCTCTGCTCATAAGCCTTAGACAAACCTTACCTCAAAAGTCATTTCAAGGTTAAGTTAGACCCGTAAACTTCTAACATGCCCATTTAACACGAACCTCTTAATTTTTTAGATTTTTTTTTCAATTTGGGCTTGCGCCCAATCAAACTAAAACTGGATCAAAATTAAACCGGAGCTGAAAAAGTCAAACTGAACTAAACCGGAATTAGCAAAAGGGTTACAATGAACATAAGGTGAGGATACATTACCAAAAACATTTTTGTCAGCGTCCGCCGCCAATTAGAAAAAGACCCAGAACTTTGAACCAGCTAGCTTCGAAAGAGTTAAAGAGATTTTGAACTTGAAACTTTAAAAAAGAACAAATATTTTAAAATTAATCTCAAACTTTGACCACTGCGTAAACCCTTACGCACCTAAAATAATTTTAGAACGAAATTAAAACTATCGAAACTAGATGAACCCAATTAATTTCTCATATTTATGGACAGCTAGAGAATCAAACTTTGTGTAAGTTCTACAGTTTAATTTGTTCTTTACCAGGGTTTACTTTTCCCTATTTGGGTAGTTTACCCATAAAAAACATCCACATATGGATAGCTCAATAGCACGTGATTAAGGATGAGTTTTAAGTTGGACATTTAGATACAAATTATTATCTTTTGTCATTCTCTTGATAATTTTCTTTGCTTATTTACTTAATAACTTTTAATAAACAAACTATAACCAAGGAGAAGAATAAAAAAAAATTGGTTATGAATTATATGCTTATTTTTCTTTGTGGGTTTTACTTCCATTAAATAGGCAAATAAACAATACTTGTAGAGTACACGGAGCATTTTTTGCCCTATTTGTCCAACTAATGCTTGGCCTTCTTTCGTGTGACAGGAAAAAAATTGAGTTGGACTTAATAACTTAAAATACCTAGTCTTTGATCTATTGATCGTGGCTCAATTTTTGAATGTGTCCTCCTTCGTCCAACGTCAACAAAAAAGCAGACCTTTTTACGATTGGATGTGCTTGTCCAGCTAAATATTTAGGTATATATATTGTAAATCTTGTCGAAGAAAGAATTCACTAATGCTAAAAATATGCATTTTGATCTTCTAATTAAGCATCCGTGACAGAACTTTAGATGAGCACGAAATCATGTTTTAATAATTTACAAAAGTAAATAGGCAAAGTCACTATAGGGACCCCTTATAAATAATATTTATAAGGCTTACTTTTGCAATGACCTGAAAAATTTTCAAAACCTTCCATCATGCATGTAAGGTTGAAGAACTATACGTAAACATGCATGTAATTAATGTAATATTCAACAAAAGCATCATTATTAATATGTTTGTCAGACCCATATATTCTTTGGGGCGACACACACACACACACACACACATATATATATATATATATATATATATATGATAATTAGTAATAAATTTGTACTACTTTTTTAAATTTTTATAAATGGTGGTTGAGACAGAGAATATTGCAACGGGTCACATTTTAATTGTAGGGAGAGTGGACGTCACGGACGTGAAGAGTGCGGGTGGGGAAGAACTAGGTAGGATTAGACCTAAAAAAGTAAACCCAGTGGGAATTCTTCATTCTTAGGACTATCCCCTTTTTTTTAATTCATTTTTATTCTTAGTCGCATTCCTTCGACGTGCTTTTTACGGTAGCTTTACGCTTGCCCGCCGGCGTAGTCATCGGCCGTCAACTTTCTCACATCACCCACAATCTTTTCTCATTAATACAAACACCCTCTCTCTCTCTCTCTCTCTCTCTCTCTCTCCACCCCATCTCCCACGAAGAAATGATTGCCAGTCCAATTGACTCTTCCAAATATCTCAATTACTATAAAAACATCTCTAGACAGAGAGATCTCTAGAGAGAGAGAGAGAGAGAGAGAGAGAGAGAGAGAGGATTGAAGTAGCTCTTGGTGGGTGACGATGGCTTCATCTAGTAATAGCGGCGGAGTTCCACCGGGTTTCCGGTTCCACCCAACGGACGAAGAACTTCTTCACTACTACTTGAAGAAGAAGGTGACATTTGAGAAGTTTGAGATGGACGTTATCAAGGAGGTGGACTTGAACAAGATTGAGCCATGGGACCTCCAAGGTACGGATGCATCTCCACTGTTTCAATTACCTTAATCACTATGAATTCTGTAAATTAAACTTGGAATCTCTTGAGGTCAAAACTTTAGTATATGTGGGTCTGTGTTTATTTTTCTAATTGACGTCAGTTTAAATCATCAGACTCAATCAACTGATAATAAGTGGAAAAAACCTGGTCACATGTAGTTTTACATATGAGAATTAAATTGCGTAAAGAAAATTGTAATATTTTCGGAGTTATATATAACATCAATTTATCCATCAGATATATATCTAATAATTTATTTGTGTTTGGCTATTCATGAATTATTCGTGATGTATATATTTTTTTGTCAGAATCTTCAATTTAAAAGATTCATTCATATATGTTGCTATATTGATGCAATTTTGTGATGCATAATTATTCAAATTTTATGGAAGATATATAGGACATTTTTCTCAATTTTCTTTTGAAAACAATCCCCATTTTTTTATTTTTTTTAAATTTCTGCTTATGGTTTACAATCTTGAATCCAAAAAAAAAAAAAAAGAGAGGAAGGAATATATAGATGGGGGAAAAAGCTTTTTTATCATGTTTCTTTTTCTTGGGATTTTTTTCTTAGAATTTGTTAAACTGTTTACTCCACAAATAATTAAAATCACATCCATCTTATCATAATCTATTTCGGACTTTCGATGATATTTTTATCATAATAAAAACGCTACTGAAAATGAAATAAAATATCAAGTATTTACTTCGAATTTTGTAACCAGATTGTTATTGTAATTCAAACCCAAGTTTGTAGCTCTAGAAGCAAATATCACTTGCTACATATTGGTTTAGACGACGATCTCTAGTAAATAACGGGTGTATAGCATATGTTTTTGATGGAATGAACGGATGCATACAAAATAGCTACGTGAAAAACCTTAACGCTTGGGTATAATAATTCGATTACCTAAAGATTTATGCTCAATTTTTGATTATATAATACAATTTTAGAAAGGCATGCTTGTAGGCAACATGTGACAAGTGGCGTATGTGATCTTGAATGTATGTATATATAGTTTATTCTCAATCATTTAATACAATCCATATCAATAAAAGTATTCCTGATTTAGTGATGCATATACATGCACTTGAATGAATACTGTATGATTAAGTACATAAATGACCGTGCTGATGTTATGTACGTATATGTATGCAGAGAAATGTAGGATCGGATCGACGCCACAAAACGAGTGGTACTTCTTTAGTCACAAGGACAAAAAGTACCCAACTGGTTCGAGAACAAATAGGGCAACAAGTGCAGGGTTTTGGAAGGCAACAGGGAGAGACAAATGCATAAGGAACAGCTTCAAGAAGATTGGTATGAGGAAAACCCTTGTTTTCTACAAGGGAAGAGCTCCTCACGGTCAGAAGACAGATTGGATCATGCATGAATACAGACTCGAAGATGCAGATGATCAAGGCAACTCCAGTGTAAGAAAAACAAATTGGCTTCCTTGTTCTTGTAAATAGTAGAATCATTAAAATAATCGCAAGAATTTGGCATTTCTTCTTAAATCTAAGGAGTTGACCTAGTGCTTAAGGCATGAGACTTTGGAATTTGGTATCTCTGTTAGTAAACAGTGGAATTAGTTGAAGTGCACGTAATCTGGTATAAACAATATGAGTTATCAAAGAAAAAACCTATTCATCTCTTACGAACCTTCATATATAATTCGTGTTCATTCTAATGAGACTAGATGCTTGTTTGACCCGACAACATTCATGAGTCGCTCGTTCAATTGACCCTCAAGACACGGTCGGTGATGTACCACCATGCATGGTTGTCCCCCCTACAGTATAACCCGCATTCATCAAAGTCCTCCCACTCTTTTGGCAAGAGGACCGATAGCAAAGAAGAGACCTCTCGTAAGCCTAACCTAAGTCCTTTTTTCTAAACGTTAGACTGCCAAAAGGAGGCCCTCCACCATCCATCCCATTACATTTTACGTCTCGTATTGTACTAGCCGTATCAAACCAAATGGATCTATTACTTAATTTGGCATGTCTTCTTCTCACGCATTATGCAGGAGGACGGTTGGGTGGTTTGCAGGGTGTTCAAGAAGAAGAATTTATTCAAAGTTGGAGGTGAAGGTGGTGGTGCCGGTAATATGATGGCCACAGACCAGCTTAACAACACAACAAGTTCAAATGCAAATCCATCTCGTACCAGCTTCATGCACAATAGGGAGAATCATCATCAGTATCTAATGCGTCACCACCAACAAAGCTTTGATCTATACAACAAGTCAAGTCATGATCTAGGGCTTAATTATTCTCACATCCCCTTACCTTATCCCCACATGAATATTGGTATTCAAGAACATAACCTTATCCCACCAACCCACAAGTTGATGGGTTACGATTACTCGGCTCTCCCTTCAGACTCGCCGTTAATGGTCAAGCAATTACTAATGTCGGACCCTAGAGATCATTGTGAAAGTGGGAGTGATGATCAGGTCCTCCATTACCAAGCTAATTGTGAGCCAGGGTTAGAGGTTGGAACATCATGTGAACCTACTTCTCAGAACATGGTTGGTACTGGAAGAGATCAGGACAACTTAAATGAATGGGGAATGCTTGATAGGCTTGTAACTAGTACTACTACCCCTCCTCATCTTCCCCACGAAGACTCTTCCTCCAAAGTTGATCATCATCAACAACACCATCATCATCTGAGGTTTCACGATGATGCAAATGCACCGGCAATGCAAACCACGATGAATCACTTGTCACTACGAGGAGAGATGGACTTTTGGGGATATGGAAAGTAATAGCAGTAGCAGTAGTATTAGTGTGTCTTTAATTTCATTATAGGCGCACTGAATTGCCGCTATGACTGAATTTATTGCTATTCTAAACTTTATTCATTGTTGAAACCTTGTTCAAACTATTTTTATTTTGAAATTATTTTGTAAAAGCTCATGCAGATCAGTCTTTCAATCGGACGATCATTTGCCTTGCACTTGATCCAAAATTTTTCTTGAAAACCACTATGATGCTTAAGTCTCTCTGTAAAGGAGAAAGATAAGGTGGAAATATTTTTTAGAGAGAGTAATAGTGTGTACCGTACTTTTTATTTTAGTTGTCATATATAGTAAGACCTAATTGAACTTCAAGTTAGAATGTACGAAGCACACTCTAGATAACGTTAGAGACAACTGTCAATACTCTTTATGTTATGCATGATGTACCGGATGCATTACTCAATTAACGGCTCAATTTGGTTACAAGAATATTATCGAAATCATTGAGACAAGGTTACAACGATTGAGATCGGACCAATAGAATTGCATCATAATGATCACCTCCGAATCTTAACTAAATTAGCTCTCGAGAGATCGACAATCTTGTACCACTTAGAACCAAAAAAGGAGAGAGAAAACCAAAAAAAAAAAAGGGACCATGGTTGGCAAGATGGCCACCATGATAGGAAAGCCAACGGATTGGAAATCCCCTGAGAAGCCAAAGTGTAACCCTTACGAAATGAAGTTAAATAAAAGCCAAACTTTAGTCTTTGTATCACTTTGGGTGGGTCTTAAAACCTCACTGTCTGCTCTGTTCGTTTGTGTTTTTGAAATAAGTTTTTAAGATAGAAAAGTTGTATATAATATTGTATTTTTTGCCTTAAATTAGTCAACTTTTCAAAAAAAAAATTAACCAAACTTTTCTACTTTGTAAATGTCTAGGAACACTTAGAAAGTGCTAAAAATAAGAAAATTTGGTTAAGAATTCACTTAAAATGAAAAAAAGCAGCAACCTTTGATTGGGCATTTGACTTTTTTTTAAATATCTTTTCTGTTTTAAGTAAAAAAGTTTAGGTGTTTTTGGTTTAGTTTCTAGATAGAAATACACTAGATATATCTAAAAGTAAAAATGTCTTGGCAAAATTTAAAAATATTTATTAAAAAAATATACAAATTACGAAGTAGTCAAAATATTTTTGAATTGTTTTAGAGTGAAAAAACATACAAGGTTGTGAATTAAACTAGGGGAATGCTACGTATACAATTTTCAATTGGTTCCTAGTGTCACGGCCCAAGAATTTCTCCACTTGCGCACTGTGCGGCATTTATGCAAATCACTCATTTGATGCCCAAGTCAGCCTATCCGGCCACGAGCTAATCCTACCCAACCACCCAAGTGAGACACACTCACACTCTCTTCAAGACAAGAGATTTGGGTAAATGAAGCTCTTTCACTATAAACAATCTGTTTATAAGATAAGATATACAAGACTCTCTCTCTCTCTCTAACTCACAAGCTTAGCTCTTTCAAGCTCTCCTAAGCTCCCATAAGCTACCTCACAAATGAGCCCCATCCACCCTTTTATAGGCTTCAAAGAATTCTTGGGAAAGATCTAGAGCTCTCTCATTCTACTAAGTCCTATAACATTTCACACACATCTAAGAACAAAGTAGAACACTCCATATAACTCTAGACTATTCCCTAACCTTCTAGCATCTTCTTGAGCCTTCAAGAAGCTTCCAGCATATTCCGGACCTCTCCAGAATCTTCTAGCTGCATCCAGCATCTTCTGTAACATTCTGGACCTTTTTAGAATTCTCTAACTTCCTCCCCAACCTTCCGGACCTTTTCGGAATACTCCTTCCGGACCTTTTCGGAATTCTCCAGGTTCGACGAGGACATTCCGGACCTTTCCGGACTCATCTTGAGTGTCCTAGAACTTTTTCCAAGTTTCTACCAACTTCTAAGGGCTTCCAATGTCACAAAAGTTGGCGGTCTGTGACACTAGAATCATACATTGATGTGTTTACAATCATTTTCTACAATTGAGACTCATTATATTGTGAACTCTATAGGCATCGTACGATGCTGAATATATATGTGTTTGTATTTGTACAACAAAATTTGAGCGCACGGACTTCCTCTTAAACTTTTAGTACTTTCGCTATCTATGCACGAATGTGTTAAGAATTTTCAAACAATCGTTATCCCACAACACCATTACAGATCTTGAAAATAATGAATCACTGAATAAAACAAGCAAACATTCGTGGGTAATGAAAAATGAAAAGAAAGAATACAGGACACAAGATATACATGAAAAATCTTAACGCGAGAAAAAATCACAAGAGGCACATAATTCACTATGAAATCGAATCAAGAATACAAGTCTACTTGCGATCTCTCTAAGATCTACATTTTCACTTGTCTCTCCTCCATTGCGTTGTTCTCTAAAAAGTCCCAACCCTAATTATATGCTAACTGCAATATAAATAGGCCAGGTTCTATGGCCGAAATTACATGCCTAAGTCCAAAAATATCTTTTTTGCTGCAGTTCGGTGTGCGACCTTTGCCCCCATACCCCAGGGCTAAAAACATTGCTGAAAGTTGTCTACACCCAAAGATAACGCAATAGCATCCAAAGTAAAGAATGAAAAGGAGTGGGTGCATAGGCTTGACCTGTTGGGGGAACATAGAAGCTAGCCTTATTGACTAAGAAAAGGAGGAAAGGCTCAGGCAATGTTTGAGCTTCTTCCAGATTGATTGAGTCATTTCGGAGACAAAAATCGAGAGTGACTTGGCTAAAATAAGGTGATAAAAACACCAAATTCTTCCATACTACAGCTAATTGCAGATTCAAAAGGAACACAATAGCATCCATAGAGCACTTGGGGACCAAAATTGAAGATCCAATTTTGATCAAGGAGGCTACAACAAGCTTTTTCAGGAGAAAATTCAGGGAGTATATCAATAGAAAACCTAAATTGGTGGTATTTTCCACACAACCCTTAGTCAGGTAGAATCATCCAATCTAAAGAAGGAGTTCTTACTTGCAAAAATTGAGGAACCCCTTAAGAACTACAACAACTCTAACACACCTGGCCTCAATTTCAAATTCATAAAGGAGGCATGGGAATTCATGAAAGGTGAAGTTCTTGAATTCTTTAAGGAGTTCTATTCCACAGGGAGGATACTTTCCGCATTGAACTCAACATTTACTATCTTAGTATCGAATATTCCAGGGGCCAATGCATTCCATGACTTCAGGCCCATAAGTCTAGTAGGGAGTATATACAAATTACTGGCCAAGGTTCTTGCTTGCAGTATCATTGGGCCTTCACAAGCTGCATTTTTAGGGGAAAGACAAATACTGGATGCAATCCTTATAGCAAAGAGATCATAAATTGATGAAAAATCTCCAAAAAGGAAGGAGTGATTCTAAAACTAGACTTTGAGAAAGCCTTCGATAATGTTAACTAGACTTTGGGATTTGGTAGCAAATGGGTGTCAGGGATAGAGGAATGCATTTCAACTACATCTATCTCAATCCTAATCAATAGCTCTCCATCAAAGCTATTCAAACCATCCAAAGGATTGAGACAAGAGGACCCTCTATCCCCTTTCCTTTTCAACATTGTGGTGGAGGCATTGAGCATTCTCTTTCAAAGGGCAAGAGCAGCTAGTCTTATTGAAGGAGTAAAGGTGGGACATTCGTGGGAAATCATCACTCACCTACAATTTGCAAATGATACGATAATATTTACAAATAATAATCTAGAACAACTCAAAACCATTAAAAGAATGCTGAGGTGTTTCCAATACTTATCATGTGACACTCCAGCCAGGCCGTGGTGCCAGCTGTGAGGCCGACGTTCTAAAGATAGTGTCTCAGTGGGACGTCCAGATGGGTAGTCAAGGGTCCCACATCGCTTGGTGGGTGTAAGTTCTTTATAAGCTTATGAACCTTCCTTGTATAAGACCTTTTAAAGCCGTGATGTCACAAACACCAAATGAAACTTCACAGTTAAGCGTGCTCACCCTGAAATAATCCAGGGATGGGTGACCTATTGGAAAATCCATGGGGTCTGGGCGACAAAAGCGAACAATATTGTACAAGTCGGGAGCGGGTCGTTAAATATCAGGTCTCAAGGTGAACTTCTACAAGACAGTTATCAGTGGAGCGAAATTACCAGTTCAACAATCTAAGGATTTGGCTGCTATACTAGAATACAAATGGGGATCACTTCCAATAGCATAACTGGGCATGTCATTGGGCATTAACCCCAAAAGGAAAGAATCATGGAGGCCAGCCATTGTGAGAACAAAAGAAAAGCTTGCAACCTGGAAGAGAGGTTATCTATTCACAGTTGGAAGACTGACACTGCTCAGTCATCTCTATCAAATCTCCTTATGTATCTCATATCATTATATAGGATTCCAGTGCCAGTAGCTAAGATGATTGAAAAAATACAGATAAATTTCTTTTGCAGAGATAGTGAGGACATGAGGAAGATCCACTATGTCAATTGGAACACTCTATCAAGAAACAAAAGATATGGAGGTCTAAGAATAAGAAGATTAAAAGTACAAAACTTGGCCATTTTAACCAAATGGTGGTGGCATTTTAGCAATGATAAGGAGGCCTTATGGGCCAAAGTCATCATTAGGAAATATGGCCTGGACAATAAATCTTGGCTACTACATATGGCCAACAAGGACAAAACATCTCCTATATGAAGGGACACATACTCTGTTGCAAATGGGATTGGGAATGTAGAGTTTAGCATCATGATTAACCAAGGCTTCAAAATCAAAGTGAGATCAGGCAATAATACTCAATTCTGGGAGCACAATTGGCTTGGAAGTGGGAACTTCCATGAGCAATTCCAGCAGCTATATCTGCTCTCAAACCAAAAGAGACTTCTCATCTCAGAGATAGAAAACAACATCAATGATGGTTTTTGGAACTTAAGTTTCAGGAGAGAACTCTTTGAATGGGAAAAGGGACTACTGGTTTAGGCTTGGAATAAAGATAACATTTACATAGTCTTGTCGGCATACTCTAAATGGGAGGTATGTTCTCAGCTGAGCAAAATCTAGCAAGCTTATGGAATAACATCAATCCCCCAAAAGTGAAGTTATTCTTATGGTTGGCATCTCAAGATACAATTGGGGTGAAAACGGTCCTCAATAACAAAGGAATGCATCTAGTGGGAATAGAAAATCTAAATTGCCTTATTTACAACTCAAGTGATGAAACCATAAGTCATCTACTTTTTCATTGTTCATTTTCCTAGGAAGTGTGGGCTAACCTACTACAATGGTGGAAAGTGGCATGGGTAGTCAACACCCTGTTTTAACAAAGTGGAAAGAGTTTGCTGGTATGCAATAGTTTAGGCTGTCGTTTGGTCTCTGTGGTTAGCAAGGAGCAAATTAGTTGTCAACAAGGAAATGATGAAAGTGGAAGAAGTTGTTGAACTAATCACAAAGATCAGAGTTGCATCATGGATTAAATACAAGCTCAACATCAAGCACTAAACAATTTAGGAGACTATAAGGTATTTAGAAGGCATTAGAACTCAAGTGTTCACCTAATCTAAGGTTTCTTTAATATCCTTTCTATGCATAGTGCTACATAGGTTGTTGGCATCTTGCCAACTTTGTTTTTTCTATTAATTTTGTTTCCTTTTCTTCCTAGTATGGATTCATGGGGACTATCCTGTGAAGCTCATTAATTTTGTATCACTTTGCTTAAATTAATGTAATCTTCTTTTATCGAGTAAAAAATAATTCCTATAATAATGTCCAAGTTTTGTCACTGGGAGTGCAGTACAGTTATTATTAACTATTGTATATTGTAATGAACAATACGCAGGCCCAAATGTTTGGAAAAAGAAAAGGAAATGCTATTTTCTTTGTGTACATTCATGAGAAGCATTTCTCTTTGTTAGTGTTCATCGTCTTGTTGGAAGGGACCTATGCTTCTATGTAGGGCCGGCTATTCTTGACTGACAATGAAATGGTTTCTATTTCATTCAATAATCTTTGATGGATTTGTATGTACAACTCATATCCTATCGCATGATTGACTAAACTTTTCCAAAGCTACTAGTACGTAGTGAATGCTGATTTTCTTAGAAGTTGATGTAGTTTCAAGATCTTCAATAAAATATTTTTAATTAGTTTGTATAGGAAGTATAAATTCAAAATCAATATTTATGTCTCAAGTTGTCAGTTCGGCTTCATTGTTAAGCAGACCCATTTTAATTTGTTTTTGGAGCTGATATCACATTATGCTTGTTTTGACTTTTATAGAAAATACTCGGAAAAAAATTTTGAAATCTATTTGAAAAAAAATTCCGAAACATGTTTAGTTTTGTTTGAACACAAGTGAAGTGATTTATCACCACTTCCAAGAAGGGTGAAAAGAATGCCACGTCACATGACTCCCCTATTCTATGATGGAAAAATGTCAAGGTGAAAGAAAAACGGTTAAAACAATGATGGGTTGTTGTGTGTGTGTGTATGTGGGGGGGGGGGGGATGATAAAATAATGACAATATAGTAAAAAAACATTCAATCACTGTGGTCGACTCGAAATAGTGTATATCTTTGTAGCTCCGATTCAATCACATTTAGTAATTGAACTCCTTTTGCTATTTGATGGAAATGTATAGCAGAGAAGTATCGGAAATCGATCCTACGGAAAAAGAAACGGGTAATACTTGGTGAGTATGTTTGCGGAAAGTCGGTGTTAAGGATGCTTGTAACGCCCCGGAATTTTAAACTGAAATTTTTTATTTTAAAATTCATGTTACAATTATTTATTTAGTTATTTGTTTTTATTTGAACAGTTAAGGTAAGTTGTGTGACGAATGATTATCGTTGAGAGTACAAGTGTGCTACGATAGGTCGCGTTACACCGGATTATTTTTCCATCGTCTTCTTCAAAACTCTTCTTCAAGACCAAAAGGAATCCTATGTTTTTAATAAACGGAGCTTAGGAACTGACAATCATTGGTTAGAATTTATTCTATGATTTTTATGAAGGAAAATCAAATTTTAATAGGAATTATATGGGTGATTATATATGAATATTTTTATGAGGAAAAATTAATGACTTTTATTGGGAGCATTATGAGGGATTTGGTCTACGAAAACCCAATGGTTTTTCTTCACAAATTTACTACATTTCATAATCTAAAATTAGAGAGTAAATCTTGAGAGGGAGAAAAAAGAAGAGGAAGAGAAAGCCATAGCCGAATCTCCATTCAACCAAAGTTCTACTAAAACTGTTAAAGGAGGTAAAATCCAATAAACATAATTGGAATTTTTACCGAACAAATAAGCAAGAGCTTGGTAAAGAGGTGCTCTTGCGCACGGGCATGTTGCCTAGCAAAAAGTAATATTTGTGACTCGAGAAAGGTGGTAAAATATTAAATAAATCAGATATATAATTTGTATTGAACTCGAATAGCTCGAAAGAAACTCTAATCAGACAAGGATAAGAAATCCGAGGATCTAATCAGATGAAGATAAAATATCCTATACCAAATCGACTTATAACGAGAATTAATAGTCAAAATAAATTCTAATTGTAATATAAAACAGTTAGTCAATCAGTTAGTACTTCTAATTATTTTCTAATGAGAAATTAGGAATTGAATTAGGATTCAGATTACTAAGGAAGAACCTCTATAAGTAAGAGCATACGCTTATGATGACGGAAAAACAAAGTGAGTTGTTATTTCATGCATAGATTTGGGTTGTCTTCCATGATTAAGTATTGACTTAATCATTAGGATTTCAGGCAAAACAAAGTGCTAACATGTTCGACCATAACCGGGGTCTTTAACTTTCCAAGTATGAATTTTTAACCTACAATTGGTTTTGTCTGTGAAAAAATCTAAATCTCATGGTAGGAACACCAAAAGATTAAATCGGGGGGCTGATGAATGAGAAGTTCATGTCTAAATCTCCAAAGAAGAAAACTTTATAGGGTGAGAAGTCCGAAATGAAACACAATGAAGCTACTATCCGAATCAGTGCAATCTCTCTGTTCAGTAATGTATTGTGGGTTATGAGTTGCTAAATCTATTGTATTTTATGCATGAAAATTTGATATTTTGACCATTCTATTAATTTCTTGTGTTTTAACCTATTGGTTAATTCATTGTGCCCACAATGCTCTTCTTTGGATTCCCAAAGTATGGGACTGAAGTTGAGGAACTTCATCATATTATTATTGGCTTTTTATGAGACTCTAGATAATGACAAAGTCATTGCAAGAGGCATATTGATTTTTCATCCCCAATCAGGCTTGATGGCGACCGCTTTTGGTCTTGTGGAAGCACATATAGATATTGATAGATTCCACCGGTTTGCCTTCCAATAGGAACATATCTATATCTCTTAATAGAAGTGCATTTTTTTTTATTATATTCGTTTTTATGGACGCAAGAGGGTCATGATTTCTTCAATACCCAGTGCTCTTGCTGTCAAACATAGGGGACATGCTCCATGTACTATCCAGATGTGTTGTACCCGGGTATGTCACCTCAATAATTTACTCCACTTTTGTGGTGCTCTCACAGCATGAGCTGTTTTAAGTTTATTGAGGTGACATGAAGCAGTTTGTGTGTATTATTTCCCATCACATGCTAAAAGATCTAGTTATTTTTGTGTTCATGTTCTATGTTATCTCGACATTGGAGATTTCGTACGTATATATATATATTGACGATGGTGAAGCAAAAATTTTGAAACCTAAGAGGTATTGGACTCTTATCCTTTGAATCTTTGCATATATGGAGTTTCAGTCTACAAATGGAGAACATCCGGCGAATTTCATGAGCACGAAAGAAATTGTATATTAGGGTCTTAACAAGGTTGTCCTTAAATCTTTATACATATTGGATTTCAATCTCTAGATGAAGAATATCTGACGAATTTCTTGAGCACGAGATATATTGTATATTGAGAGCCCTGCGAGGCTATCTTTGAATTTTTTCGAATATAGGGTTCTGGTCTCCAAATAGAGAATATCTGGCGAATTTATTGCAAGAAATTCTATTGGGGAAAAAAGAACAATATTTATTATCCAACAAACACGATTATGCAATGTTACTATTGTATTTCAGATCTTTCAGATACAAAATTATTATTTTTTATATTCCTCTTTGATTGAGGCCGATACGAAAAAGGAAGGATAGTCCTGAACAATCATACAAAAAGTTTTTAGCATGACAGCAAAAAGTCGAGACTTCACTTCCTTGCTGGGGGCAAGGGTCTCTTACCCGAGATAGAATGAGATAATAAATCTTAAAATCAAGCAGTACGAGATGAGAAATCCCGAAATCAAACTAAATGGGACAAGAATCCTAAAATCAAACTGTATGGCATGAGAGATCCCTAAATCAAATAGAACGGGATGAGAAATCCCAAAATCTACCAGAAGGGGATGAGAAATCTTGAAATAAAACTGGGGAAGGATCCCGAGTAGAGATGAGAAGTCCCGACATCGAATTCCAAGAAGGGAGCAACGATCCTGAATCTATGATCACAGCCATTCAACTTAGAAAAGTTGAGAAAATACCCCTAACTACGAACTTGAGAAAAGTTTTCTACGTATAAACTTGAGAAAAGTTTTAAGTACAACTCTTTGGTAAAAGCCCGGTAGGCATCAAACGTTCTAGGTTAGGGCTTAGCAGAAAAACTTGAGAAAAGTTCAAACTTGAAAAAAGTTGCCTAGTGTGGAAAATTTGAGAAAAGTTTTCTAAGTATGGAAATTTGAGAAAAGTTTTTTGAGAATCAAACTTGAGAAAAAAAAATTAATGTGGAAAACTTGAGAAAAATTTTCAAAGAAGTAAACTTGAGAAGAGTTCTTTGAATTAAAAAGACTTAAGAAAAGTTCTTTGAATTAAAAAGACTTGAGAAAAGTTCTTCATCAAAATCCAACTTGAGAGAAGTTTTTAAACTGGATAATAGTTTCTTACACTGTTAAACTTTTTAGAAAATAAAAAATTGTCTAAAGTTCATATTCACTTGGCTATAGTTCACTTGCTCAAAAGCAAGACAAAGAAAAAAATAGAACGATATTCAGCTTCAAGCACTCATACATTGGTGGGGTTAAGCGGCTGGACTTGTTCATTCTCAACCTGTTCATTCTCGACCTTGACATTCTCATCAGAATCTATCTTGGTATAGTCGTAGGCTGTGATTTCAGCATTAAGAAGGAAACGAGTCTAGAACTCCGTTCAATGGAGCACATAATATTCAAGAATTGCAATTGTATGAATATAAATGGACGATAGAGGATATTCGTTCAAGCAAATAATGTCCGAGTAATGGTTGTAGATAAAGAACAAAAAGAGATAAGCTTTGGCTACTTCTTTAGCTCAGCAAGGAGCAGACAAAATTGGGAGCAATTAAAGGAGGTAAAATTCAATAAACTTAAATAGGATTTTTACTCGAACAAGTAAGCAAGAGTTGAGCTCGACAAAGAGATGCTCTTATGCACGAGCGTAAAGTATTATTGCTAACCCAAGAAAGGTAGTAAAATATCAAACACATCAGATATATAATTTGTATTGAATCGAAATAACTTGGGAAGAGTTCTAATCAGATGAGAAATCCTATGATCTAATTAAATAAGGATGAGAAATCCTATATCGAATCGACTTATAATGAGAACTAATAGTCGAAATGAATTCTAATTGTAACGGAAGACAATTAGCCAATCATTTAGTACTTTTAATCATATTCTAAATAGAAATTATGAATTTGATTAGGATTCAAATTATTGAGAAACAACCTCTATAAATAAGAGCATACTTATGGTAAATGAGACGGAAAAATACACAGTGAGTTGTTATTTTATGCATAAATTTGGGTATTGACTTAATTTCAATGTACCCCGCCGCTTAGAAGACGGGGTCCTTATAGGAATTAGGGTTTCAAACCAATCACTTTAAGGTATAAATTTTTACCCACCTATAACTGTGATGTCTTTTTTCTTGTCAAACATTGTCCCAAATCTTGTTTCAGAACACATGCATCAGTCTTAACGTATTTGTTACCGATTTAAGTTCTCAATTGTGCATTTTTTGCGTAACACGGTACATAACAATGGGCTCGAGTGCGGTGCACCAGTTGTGACACTATACTTGGGTAAAGGGTCGGGACTCTATTGCGGCAAACCTAACTTAGCCCTTGTAATTGCAGCTTCCACTTGTTTGCGGGCTCGGTGTTTTACTCTCCTATATTCGCGGGGAGGTTTGTGCGTGCGGGCCGGAATTGCTACTTGAGAGTTCCAGCCTTCTCTTCTTCTTGGCCTTCAATATTTTCATCTGTTTTAACCTGAGAAACTGACAATTATATTCTCCGGTTCACTTTCTCCTTGAGGGAAGGCGCCTGCAAAAATATTTCGTCAATGACAGACGGAGGAGGAATCGGAACCAGCGGCGAAAATAATTCGGCCTCCAATTTGATTTCCGTACACGGCTACAAAAGCGATAGGGATAGTAGGATGGAATTAGTTGACGCTGTACAAGATGACCAAGAACAGAAAGTGGGAGAGGGTGATGAGGATGAAAATGATGAAGATGAGGATGAAACTGATGAAGAAGATGATGGAGATGGGGATGGCACTTATACATTCAGATTTGAGGGGGAGATGGATCCTCTGGCTTTCACTGAAGAAGATACTTTCGGAGTCCAGCCCTATCAGCAATTTGAGCGCCTTGAGAATGAGTATGAAGCTTTGGCTGAAAAAAAGCGTAAAGCTCTTTCCCACCACCACCATCATCAACCCCAGAGGTAACATTGGCATTTACTACTGCTGCTTTGCATTTTTTGTCCTCTGTGCTCTGTTCTGTTCATCTGTTGATTCATCCTTGGGTTTTATGGGGCCCCCCCATAATATTTGAAACAGTGAATAAACTTATTTTCTTCTTCTCCCATTCAATTTCCTGTAAGGATACTCGAAAGTTGAAACATTACACGTGGATGACGCGTTGATGCTAGTATTGGCCATGTTTGATTCTAGTAACCCTGTTTTTTCATCTATTTCAAACTTGTACAATCCCATGAAGTTAATCTCACTATCAATATATCAACAGAGAGAGAAACTGCAAAGAAAATCTCAAAACATCCATGTCTATATGCCTAGTGCACGGATTTGTTTATGCACATTGCTGAGTACCATGATCTTTCAGTTTCTGTCCATGTGGGAGTTGCATTGTGGGCTAGAATAATGATTTCATTGACTATTTATATATCATCACCCTCACCTTGGCCTTCCATATTATAGATTGGCTTTTGAAGAAAACCATATGTATGGTTTATGTGTTACCCTCTTCTTGGCCTTCCTTTTGCGCATCATCGGTTCAAGCCTGCGTCGTCCTTTGTTTGTTTTGGTTTGGTCAAGATGCTTACATGGTTTGGTCAAGTTGCTTACCCTCACATTGATAAGACCAACTGCTAACGCTCATGTTGATAAGGTCAACTTATTTAGTCAAAGTAGCTACTTGTTTGTGTCGAATACGATTAACCAAAATGTAGAAAAATCTATTCATGAAGTATCTCAACTGGTTTGATTTTATCGAATCTAGAATCAAAATTCCAATCAACACTACCTGGCTGTTATTGGCTGGATTTTGAGGAGGCACACTACCTTCCCAACTGACGTCTAATTTTCACAAAGTTGAATTTTCTGAGTTTATCTTGGCTGTAGTGCTTCTATATTGGCTCCGTGTATTTGTTCTCCCCTCTGTATTTGCATGAATACTTTTAAATGGTCGGCATTCTATTCATAGGCATTATAAACTTGAACTGTACTCTTACTGTATTAAGGTTCTTTGGCAGTGAAAGCCTAGTTAAGAAGTCAAGGCAAGACAATTTTAATGGAGCAAGCATGGAAGAAATAATGGAACTCATGAACTATGGTCGACGAAAGAAATCAAGAAAGGTATTGTGATTGTGAGTCATTTCTTTACAGCTATATTCTAGTTAACCTTCTGATTGAGGATTAGCTAATTAACCTTCTGCAATGAGTGGTAGGAGACAAAAAAGCATCCTATTTGAGATTATTATGATGTAGTAAAATTTCTTGTAGACACAAATTTTGTGACGGTCTACTTACCGTCTAATTAATAAAGATAAACGGGGTTTCTCGATCAATCAAAGTCAAAATAGTCACACTGAAAACCCATTAGTCTTCAACAATATGGGTGGATTAATTGGATCAACTTATGGCTGCAGGTCCCCAACACGTGTCAAAACTGTGAGAAGAGATCATAAATTTGATTTTTCAAAGTCAAGCTATTTTGCAAAGAGCGAGACAAATGTTCTCTTATATTGTAGATCATATCATTAAAAAAATTCAAGTTTAAGGGGTTCTAAGTTAACACTCCCCACTTGAGGCTATAACTAGAGGCTCTTGTTCTTTTTTGGCGGACGCTCTACAAGAGCTCTCAAGCATTTTTCACGATTCTTGTAGAGTTTGTTAAGCCCTTGAACAACTGCTGGTTCATCTCCATATTCTCACATAATGTTTGTAGACTCGTATACCAATGTCAAAATTTGCTACATGAAAAATGAGTCAACAAATTCATGCTTTCAAGGATACAAATATTTGCATTTCTTTATCTGTTAATTTATTTTCTCAGTTGATTTTTACAAGGTGACGAAAGCATTTCACCTCTATAGCATGAGAATTTCATGCATAACTTGATGGTAAACTCAAATTTTTTGACATACCATTTAGCCTTCTTGTGAGAAGGAAAAAATGGCATCATTATTGTTGGCAGTAGCACATGTGAAAGTGAAACACAGTCACTACCTATCAGGCTGCCACAAAACCATTATCTAAACCCACTTCTTATCTTCAGTAACAAGAAAATGCCACATATCTGCTTCTAATTTTAGCAATTATTGAGATAATGGGTTCTCTTGTCTGAGGCCCAGCTCTAAAGCAGGTCCTAGAATGAACGCCCCCACAAACAACCTTACTTTTTACCAATACCCAAAAGTTATGTCAAAGGGTTTCTCAAAGCCTGCCTTGGAAATAATACCTCATTAATTGTCAATGTAACATCTAAACCATTACACCCCTCAATTCATTGCAATAGTATACTATCGCCTATCATGTTTTCCTATCTCTAACTCAAAACATAAGGCAAAATTTGTAAAAAGTACTTCCTGAACTTATGAGGATTTCTGACCTTCAAAGAACTATGTCTCTTAGGATTTAAATACACAATTCAACACGAACTTCGATCATGTCACTCTTGACAACATTCCAACAATCCAAGGTTAATCCATCTAGACTGTCACCTTATCCCCTTCACAATTTTTCTCTGTCATGTTGTTGTTAATATTGCATCCTCTTGCATATTTTGGAGATAGTTTGCATGTCACATCTGCAGTGCATCTTATATCACATTCCTTTCTCATTCTACTTACAACATGCTTTTCTTTCCTATGCAGTATAGAAAGAGAGGGAGGCGGAAGGGATCAAGGAATAAACTAAATCCAGAAGTCACACGAAAGCTTGGTGATGCTACTCTTCACTATGCACATGGCCGATATGAAGAGGTGCAATAACATGGATCTGCCATTTTGGGCAAAGCATGTGTCGACACAACATGGGTGTGGGTGTGGGTGTGAGTCCGGATGTGTACTGGACCGGACATGACATCTCAAAATAAAAAGTGGTGTTTGCATGCATTTATCACTTGCGGGTTATGTGGCTGTTATAGCACACATTTATTATTTCTTTTCTTATACTTGGTCAGTTAAGGCACACATTAATTGTTGTGATTACTATTTTGTTCGCTTGGACTCGAGTAAGGAAAGTCCAATAAGGCTCATGAGCTGACAACTTAATAAATAATTTGCAGTTCAGTGCCTTAGTTGGCTTATCTATGTTCTTTGTCCAGCAGTTTTTATACAAAGAAAGTTATTGGCCAACTTTTTAACTCGTGTTTATGAAAGAATGTAATACTAAATAATTAGTTAATGTATTGCCATACCTTATACTATGTTGACGTGTCTGGCCCTTAGATATGTAACAACACACAATATCGATCCCTGAATCCATGTAATATCTGTGTTAATTATTAGTTCGTTTAGTGAGGTTCCAATAAAATGTTTATGCTGTACAAAATCCTTGAACTGGAAGGCAATCTTAGAGGATGCAGAGCAAGGAGACGGTCGGTATCCACCTGATGTTGGTTCCATACTTACGGAGGAGCACTTATGATATATATTATACGAATCATAATGACACAACATTGTATCCATACTTATGGAGGACCTGATGTTGTATCCATTTGAAGCTAATTATTTCTTGGAACTCTCCTTCTCTAGATTTCTTAAGAGGTACTTGCCATTCCAGATTCTTGTTCTCCGTGTGAAATATGGATTTTACCAAAACCCTTAGACGTGAAACTATTGTGCTGTTGGAGAGGCTAGAGCTTTTGTGGTAGATTAAAACCCGAATGAATAGGTTTCATTTTTGGGTTTCGTAGGGTAGTCAGTCTCTAAATTGCGTCTAATTTCTAGTCTCAATACTGCCCAAAGATACTGGTTTTGTCAGTAACTTAATATGGAGAAGTATATAGTTCATATCTGAATGATACTCTTGCACCTCAGTTTTGATATTTCTCTTGAAAATCTTCGCATCTGCCCATGTATGGTTGATATGCAGGTTCTAGTTCTTGTGGAACTTGCGAAGAACTGGTATGTGGTCAATAGTAGTTCAAGAACTGCTTTTTCCCCCCTGGAGAAGTAGTAGTAATTATAGTTGTGTAATTTAATGTTTGACAATTGGTTTAGAGGTGATGTGGCTGAATCCTCTAGAGTGGTGGAGGCATGCTCTAAGATGCGGATATATTGGATACTTTAGCATATATAATTTGGTTTAGCCTGATGAAGAACTTTTTCCATGACTATGATATTTTCATGTAAGTGGAGAGTTGCTTCAGTTTCTTAAGAGTTATATGAAGCTTAGATTATGAACTATCAAGCCTAGAATCAGTTGACGATAAGCCTTTTTCTTACCTTGGAAGGAGGACTTTTACAATCTCTATATAAACAGACCCTTAAGCACTGTTGTTGAATCCGGAAACTTAAGCCCTATGAATAGTCTTTTCAATTGAAAACACTCAAAAGACCTGATACACCAATTGCTGTGGCTGAATGATAACAGGATTTAATATCTAAATTGAGTGAAAAAAACTGCCATAATTGAATTATTCACCATTATGTGTGGTTTCTGCATTTCATTGAATTGCTGTCAGGTAATGGCATTTTGTACTGTGATTTTGGTTTAGGTTGTAGTTGGAAATTGTCTTGCTGCACATTGCATAAGAAATTCTATCATGTTTATGCATTTTGTGGATGTTTTGATCAATCGTTTTTGTCATTTTTGATTTGTAGGCTATATGTGTGTTAAAAGAAGTTATTCGGGTAGCACCAAACTTGCCTGATCCGTATCATACCCTTGGCCTTATCTACAGTGCAACTGGAAATAAGAAGAAAGCTTTGGATTTCTACATGCTTGCTGCACATTTGACACCAAAGGATTCATCACTTTGGAAACTCCTTGTGACTTGGTCCATGTGAGTTTTGCCAAGAGTTTTTACTTAATTGTTTTCTATGATGATATATTACATGTGAATTTTTTTCCCCAGGTAAAGTAATTCACAAAAGCTACTCGAGATGGCGTGCCTTGTCCAGTAAAACCTTCATTTGGAAGTTGTAATTTTTCTGTATGATATTTGTTGGTGTTTTTTCCTGATCTCTTAGGAAAGTGAAAAGTAAAATATGTGCATGATGTCTTCTTGAGGATTGTGACAATGGTAGAGATGAAAAAATGCCATAGCCAACCATTATTATTAAGCCCTTATCTTTTTACATCTGCATGGGTAAACAGTATGCACATTTACAAACATATTTGGTTGAGAGATCATATCCAATATAATTTGGAATAGAGGTGCTAGGTATGTATTACTCATACAACTTATATACATTGTAATCTATTGAGTTAGTTTTAAAGGTGAGGATTAAGTGAAGTTGATATCTCGGGATGATATGTGATCTTGGTGTTTTGGATTGATTATCTATAGGAAACAGGGATTCAAGAGGATTGGCTTATAGTCTTAGAGCAATATGATAAACACGATCAGTGTTTAGAGGGAGCGCTGATTTCAAGTGAATATTTAACTCCATAGGTGTGGAGATGGTTGGTGAGGTCGCCAGAGTGGGCCTTCAAGGAAGATGGTGGGCACTAAGCTTGCCAAAGTTCACTAAGGGGGGCGGGGGAGGAAGAAAGAGTTTAAGCATTTTGAGACAAAAGACTGTTGTAATAGAGAGCCTTTCTAAGACCACTAGAGGAGAGTTCGACTGTCATGTCCATATCCAACCATATCATGTATATGGCTGGGGGCTTTTTTTTTGGGATTATCTCTGGTTCATAGATTCGAATTCATTAATCTCTATGCTACTTGTATCTATGGAAGACTGGACTAGTAATCATTTTGTGAATTTCTTAAATATAAATTTTGCAGAGAGCAAGGAAATGCTGGTCAGGCAAGGTACTGCCTCTCGAAAGCTATAACAGCAGATCCTGCAGATATTAGTCTTAGGTTTGATCGTGCTTCTCTGTATGTTGAGCTTGGGGAGTATCAGAAAGCTGCTGAATCATATGAGCAGATTTCACGACTCTGTCCTGAGAATGTTGAAGCACTCAAGTCAGCCACAATGGTTTTCACATCTGTTTTACTTGCCTATTCAATTAACTATTTACTTCATCTGGCATCGTTTAATGTTCTAGTTTTAGCCCAGAATGGTCTAATTTTCCTTGCCAAGATTGCTGCCTTGTGTTTTGTGAAGTTACAAATGTGAATTGTTTCTATTTGCTTTGCTGCCATATTCTTTGTTGTAACAGTTCGCATACCTGTTTCCTAGCATCTTAAGCTTTTGTAACAATTGGTAAATTAACTATACCATGAATGGCAGTGGAGGTGGTTTTAGTGGCAGTTTCCAGTGCTGGACGTGAGATTGGTCATGGTGCTGGATGTGGTAGTTTGTTGGTGTTATGATGATGTTATTACGAAAAAATAGATTAGGTTTAGCTCTTAAAGAAACAGTTTTCCGCTCAATATTTTCTTCTAGGCTTTCATTCATTATCAAAGCCAATATAGCTGAGAGTTTTGCTATCTCAGTAAAAGCTGCTCTTAGGGGTATTGCCTCTTCATAAATTTTGCATTTGATACACTCATCTTATGGTACAAATGATTTTGTTTGAAAGAATTTTTTTCTCCTAAATCCCATGTCGATCCATGTGTTTTACTTGCTGATTGGTCATCAACATTGAATTTTGATTTCATTATATTGTTTTCTTTCAGATCACAGATTCTTGCAGGATATTTCCCCCCCTTTTTTTATTGTATTTGTTTTACACCATTTCTAAGTGATGGTAGTTCTGCTGATGTTAACATCACTTTATGGTGGAAACTGATTTCTTGCTTATCTTTGTAGTTATACAAAAAATGTGGCCTGAAGGAGCGTTCTGTTAGCATTCTGGAGGAATATCTTAAAAATCATCCAAGTGAAGCTGATTTAGGTGTAGTTGATCTGCTAGCTTCAACATACATGAATAATGGTGCACATACCAAAGCTCTTCAGTATATTGAGAATGCCCACCATGTTTATTGTGCTGGGAAAGAATTGCCACTTTTCTTGGGAATCAGAGCGGGCATATGCCACCTCCATCTCGGAGACTATGAAAAGGCAGAGGTGGGTTAATTCTGTTCTGTTGCTTGTTCTTGTTAAAACCTGGTAGCCATGTCTCATGGACTCTTTTAAAAGTTTGCAAGTACACATGTCGGACACTCACACTTGGTCAACTTGCGTCTGACTTCAGTGACATTTGTAGCTGAAACAAGCAAGGATGTTCATTTTTGCCTTATAGTTATGCAGCACACTCTCAATGTCACCTTATAAACGCCATTTATTGTACAAAACAAAAGGGATATAAAATAAATGCGATTATTTTGCAGTTCTTTCTGACATTAGAATTAGCTAGATGAATATGATGTTAGACATTTATTTTCACAGATACCCCATACACGAGTTCTTTAGCCTCGTAGAACTGTTTGTTCAGTTTTAGATGAGCATGGCTTGATGACAGTTTCGTAATCCTCTATATCTTGGGCGAGTAAGAATAACGGGTTGAGTTTGCATGGAGATTCCATTTTCAAAGTTATTATAGTGTGGGTTTTCACCTGTATGCACTCTATAATATACATACACAAATTAAAACCAAACTAAGCATTGCGTCCTGATCAATTGAACTCGTCTACATGAATACTTTCTCCTCGTATTTGGATTCACGTTCATGTGAAATCTGACGGTTTGGGTTCTTACTTGCTGGCTGTGTGAATGATAAGACTCCTATCATGACACATGCAGTCTTACTAGGTATACATATAGGTTTATTCGTTGCTGAAGTACATTAAATTTTACTGATGTTTGTTCATGCTTTTTAGACTACCTTCAGTGTTTTGCAACGGGAGAATGTGTATGATCATCATCATCTAGTTCGTGAAGTTGCAGACTCATTGATGGCACTTGAGCATTACAAATCTGCACTGAAGTACTACATGATGTTAGAAGCAAATGGCGAAGATAAGGATGTAAGAAAAATGATCTTGCAATTTATTTTTGCTTGCTTTGACTTGAATCTGTTTCTACTTACCCCTAAGGAAACTTAACTTATGTTTGTATCTTTGCTTTCTAATTTGAATCTATTTTGGTGTACCATTTTATTTCTTTTCTGCCAGCATGCAATAATATATGTGTTCCTTATGATCAAAGTCATTCAGGGAGCCGATTGTTGTGTGACATGGTCTCGATTTTCAGGTCTACTTGTTTATTAGATGATTAGTAGTGTTTTTTAAGGGGGAAAAAAACTATAGGGCTCTTTCTTGTGATGAAGATGTGTGGAGATTTGGAGGTAGCGTTTTCTTAAGTGAATGGAGGACTATAATCTTGAGGCCTTGGAAGCAGTTCTTGGCACGCAGAGTCAAGCTTACTTCACAAAACTAGAGTCTACCTTAGGATAAATGCCATTGCGCATACACTTATACAGGATTGCTCTACTTTTGTTGTTACTCGTAGCCTTGCTAGTATAAGGAATGGTAACTACCCAACTTTTACTAGCCAATAACTTATTTGAGCCTAACAACATGACCCAAGATGCTTGAGATCAAGTTATTTGGTAGTAAGGGGTGGTCCGTTATATCATATAGCACTTGTGCTTCTTATAAGCACCAATGTGGGACAAACGTGGAGTGTTACAATTCCCTACTTTAATTTGTAACATCCTCGTTGCGAAATGGCCAACAACTCTCCTAGTATCCATGGTATAGCACTTAGTTTTGTACATGTTGTTCCATACATGGGATCCAGTAGGTGGCTCGTACAGGTTCTAGAGGTGGCTCTTACCACTTAGACCATGGGTGTGCTCTGATATCACCAGCAACGATTGTTATCCGCACGCTGGCTTGTCCACGAGAATCCTTGAGTCTTGCAGCATGGCTTTGAAAACTGACTCGGACATACCATGTAGCTAGTGATGCTTCCTTATGTACACTTACTGCTCAGATAGCCCACCAATGTGGGACTTGAGAGATGTTACAATCTTCCCACTTTTATCAGCAATTCCAAATGGCCCAGTCACTTTCCTCAGCTGGCCAGTGCTGTGGAGCCCACCCACGTGCGACTGAGGAATTTTGCTCTGATACCACCTGACGACTCTCTGTTTACTGGCCCAATAATAAGAGTCTAACAACATGGCCAATAATGGTTAATTGGTTGATTACATTCACAGGATCACCTATATTAGACTTCCAAAGTGGGATGGGTTGTTACAGCCAGTCCAAACCTTGATTACTATGGAATGACTTGTTCTCTTGGAGTTTTTTCTGGAAGATAATAAGTTTTGGCTGCTGGTGGCTTGGCGTTGATCTTAGTGGCACCATGCGATCCGATGCTCATATTTCTAAAGGTAGAGCTAGGGGTACTATATGGATTGATATGTATGTGCCGTAGTTTCTTCTAGTTCTTCTTCGTTGTTTGCTTTTCTTCCTTGTATCTAGTGTATAGTAGATGTTGTACCTACTGAGCATACATAGGCTATTCCGATTTTTGTAAAATTACGCACACAGTTGTTGTAAGGTTGAAAAAAAGATGGCTGATGGTTCCTTGTCATCTCTGTATGGTAAATGTTCTGTCCATTGATCTATGTCTATATCTCTCTGATATGATCTCCATGTTTTGGAATTCCCTAGTAATCTACTTTTTTGTGAGGTGTAGTTCCCTTCTACTTATTTCCTTTTGTTAGTCTTACCAACTTTGAATTTTTTTTTTTTGCAAGATTCTTTCTTATGTACTTAGTTTTTCACGTGTTGGAAATAGGGAGAATCATTGCCATTGGAACAACATAGTGGATTATACTTCCTCTTAGATTTTAAATTTTATCCTGCTTTTTAGGCTGATGGTGGTTCTGCACTTCAATTATTGCTTTATTGTCAGCCTTCTTTTAGTTATTTAGAAAAATTCATTCGTAGTTAACTGAAATAGTGTTGTAGGAGTATTAGATTGTGGTGCCTGTCAATTTGCCAAGCAGGACTGTTCTTCTGATCTTGTTGCTAAAACAAGAAGCACTTCTTTACCATGTTAACTAGTAAACCCATTAACCCTGTTGAGGCTATGTTCTTATTGTACGTCTTATTACCAACATGTTATCTAGTGTTTCCATGTTTAATATTCTTTTAAGGTCATTTGAGATGGCAAGAATTTTGAGGGAGAATGGGAATGTGATGCTGTATTCCCACGATGCATATGTTTGGAACTTGGTAGCTGGAATCTCCTATTGTGGGGGCGAATCCACCTTAGAACCTCGCTCCCGCCATCCGAAGTCAGACTCTCGTGGAACCTCGGTTCTATTTTGAAAGGAGCCATCTCTCAAATGGGATAGAACCTCTAAAGCATATAGATCTCAAAAGGAACCAAGTAAAATATACCAAGTAAGAGAAAATATGAAGTAATGTTAAAATACTCGAAAAATATTTACTCAAATTTGCTCTGATAAGTAGTATAAACATATTATTTGTTTATGTTCGGTAAAAACAAAATTTGCAGTTGATACGAATAATAATTGTAATATTTACTTGTATTATATACATTTTAGAAACATAGTATTTGCTTATATTCGGTAAAACAATATTTGCAGTTGACATGAATTATAATTGTAATATTTACTTGTATTATATACATTTTTTTATGAATAATTTGTAAATGCTCCCTCAGCGCTCTCAAGCAAGGAGCTTCTATGATCCTCTGATTCTTTCGTCCCCGTTCCTGCTCCTGCTTCCAGAGAATCACATTCCCAAACTAAGTGAGAGTCTGACCCTTCCCCTCCCCTCTCATGTTGACCCTAGATTCTTGGCTCCCATCCATAAAAGAAAAAAGAGGACATATTGACTCTTATAAATTTCTTAAATAAATATTTCTTGGATGAGATTACTGGACTAATCTAATTGGAGTGAAATTACCTCTGGTGGTGAATTAGTAGGCTTTTGATTCAGGGTAATCCAATTCTCCTTCTTACTGAAGATTACAGGCATCCGAACATAGCCTTGGAGCTTCTTCATGGGGCTCCCCCTTCTCTTGCTCCTATGTTCTTTTGTTGTATTAGTGTTATTTTATTGTTAGTATATTATGTAGCCTTTTGACTAAGATTATTAGGATCCTGTTTGTTTGCGAGTTTGTGAGAGAAAACTCAGAATATGTTTTGTAGCTAATAAGGCTATGGTTGTGCGGGAAACTTCGGAACCTTGTTAAATAATGTCCCTGACCCCAACAGAATTTGGTTGGGCAGCTGAGAATAATAATGGCTTTGAACTTCAAGACTAACGATGTCCTTGCTACCCAAAAATTGATTTTCCCACACCATTTCTCACGTTTGTACAAAATAGGTGTAAGGGCACCTCACTCTATATCAGGACAACTCGTTAACCCCTTCACTTCAGACTTGAAACCACAACTATCTTGTTAACTGAGGCTCCAGTTCCCTCAAAGTGCCCACATTTCTTCTTTCAAGTACAAAATACTCATTCTGGCCCCAAAATTCCTCTTGTCAACATGATTGGTGTATCGAAAAATCAGAACTCCTTATTTGATCCGCACCTAACTTTTCCGTTGCTTTGGGAACATATTTTGCATTATCCAGAGGAGACCCACATGGCCATTGTCCAGTAAACCCATCCACAATCAGAAACAAAACATTAAATATGACTAACATGCAAGTTCCAAATTATTACACGTCTACCACAGTGCCAAAAAGAACCAGGCCTACCCTTCTCCCATTGATTCCTATGAATATAGGAAATTTTTATTTCTCATTCACAAATCCATCTTTGTTATGTTGCTAATGATGACAAGATAAAGTTCACAATGAAACACAAAAACCACCCATTTGGTAAACAAAGTCAAGTTCCCAAGGTAACAGTAAAAACAGAAGCAGCTAATACCACATTACATACACCTCACATATCCACCAACTACAACTTGTAGAATTGCAACAAGGATCACACCCGCCAAGAAGCTAGCAATCGCAATAATGAGGCCCCGTCCATAATCCGGACCAGTAGCTTGGCGGTATGGACTCTCCGTACTTCTTGGACTGCCTCCACAATGGGTCCAACTTGACAAGGAGGGTGAATCGACTAAACACCTACATCTGCAGATGCCACCCACGCACTCGTAGCCTCCTCGTAGGACCTGTATTTCTTGTGCACAATGCCTGGAAAGCCTGTGATTCACAGCATGCTGCCCTCCCAAAAAACATAATGTAATAGTGCTTTTTGCCTACCATTCCTATACAACATTGTCATACCATATACCAACATAAGTTCAGCGCAGGACATTAAGAACATACTGCATCGCATACGATTGAAGCAAATAGAAATGTGCTTTCCTATTCTAGACAGACTACCAATTCCTTTACTGCCACTCCCAAAGCCAGCTTTCTTAACTGCACTGTTAATCAAGCCATACACCAATATTAGAGCCTACCGTAGTTGCCAGACAGTAAATAAACAAACAAAGACAAGAGTGTAAACACCCTCTGAAAACAGTCAATAGTCTTCCCTCATGGCAGCAACCATTTCATCCCTCTGGCTTGCCATGGCCTGCAAACCTTCTCGGGACACATTGACGTTCTCGACTGCCCCAATGCCCCTCATTCACTTCGTCCTCCCTGTTACCATCGTCATCTGCATTGCTGTTATCGTTGTCTTCTCGCCAATAAATATCTTCCTGGTAGCCCTCAAAAAATTCATCTTACCCCTTTGCATTTGAATCAAGTTATGAACAACACAACATTATGTGACTATTGATGGCTGTTAGGCAGAGCTATAGCTCGCCATGAGTTTCAGGATGAGGAACCTTGCTTTCAAGACCTCAAAGCATCATTCGGTTATGTTCTCTGCGAGGTGTGCTTATAATTGAAGAGCTCCATGGGAGACCCGAACAGTGTGTTTGGCCCATTCCACTGGTCCCTATGATAAGGCCTGCCACAATGTGGAGCTAAATACCCGGGCATGTTGCTGTATCCATAATCGACCAAATAGGGCATGTCTAAAAATGGAAGACATGAGTGAGTGAAGTTTTGCTCAATTTGGAAATTGGAATAAACTAGGACGAAGTAGAACAAGTGGCTCGTTTTGTGAAGGGATGATGTATTCACTTAGAGGACTTAGGATTAAGGTCTATCATTTTACGTTTTTTTGAGTTGAACATGGAACATACCTGTGTTTCTAGTTAAGGAGCGTTATCTTGCTGGTTTATTATTTTCCTTGTAGATAGAGTACCATTTTAATTTGGTGGTTATTTGGATATAAGTGCATGGATTTTGGGATGGGGCCATGGGCTTTTTGTCTCCTAGAAAACCCTATTTGATTTAGTCTCCTTGTCTCTCTCTCACTTTATATACATATTCTTCCATATCTTCATTGTTTAAGCAAACTGCACATGTTTAGGAACTCTAAGTAATTAGTCAGGCTCCTAAGAATTAGAAGACTATACACAGAAGTGCTCGTTGACATCAGGGATGCTGGTTGTTGATGTTGTTGCTCATAAATTTCTTTCTTCGATTTCATGAAAATCATTAATACCTCTATTAATTGGTATCTATTGTAAACGGGGTACAATAGAACACTTGTTCTTGGTGGCGGTCAACTTATTATGGCTGTATAATAATCGAATCATTTCTTTTTTTAATTTTTATTCTTCTTAGGGTTGTTTACATTTGAACATCGCTCGATGCTACTCATCCATAAATGATAGAGGAAGAGCAATTGAATTCTTATACACAGGTATGGTGGTCAACTTATTAACCTTTCTGTTTCTGTAATTGTTTCTGAGAGGATGCCCTCCATGATGCATTGGGAGCCTTGGATGGCTTTGCATGATTGGCGAACGGCTTCTCAAGAAGTTAGACATCGAGATCATGCAAAGTTGTGCGGAGATGCCTCCTTGCTGAGAGGATGCCCTCCATGATCACTCGTGTAGCATGAGTAACCATTCTTTGAGAGATGATTCAAGCAGTTCTTAAAACACTTTAAAAAATCTTATGCCAACATGACTATAGGAAAGATAGAAGAGGCACGGAGAAAAAATAAATATCATCTGGCATGTCTCTGATGGAAGAGAACAGGCCCATGCTCATCAACGATAAAAAAGTGCTAGTTATCAAAGGAAAAGAGAATGAAAAAATTGGTTTGACATGCACACTCTTTGCCAAAGAAAATCATCTTATGCTTATTGCAAGAGGGGAAATTACCTTAGAACAGTGAAAGAGTGATGCAAACAGTGAGAATATAAGCAAGAACATACAAGCAAATATGAGTGCAGATAAGAGAGACAAGGGAGGATATCGTGCAGTACACCGTGGTTGTCCCACATTGGTGGGTTGGAGAGTGTATGGGATACATTACAGGATCAACAATTACTACTAAGTTCAGAAGGCTCAAAGTTTGAAATCTTTAGACTTGTTCCCATGTTAAGAACACAAACCAACAAAGAAAATCTACTTTAGTTCATGCTTATGGAACTCCCACTAAAATCAAATGAACCCTCTTTTGACATATTATAGTTGATTTAAATTCCATGAAGTTGAATTTCCATTTCCAAATTTAACCATTGATGTTTGAACATCTATGCCTTTGATGATTACGGTAAGTATATCTTGCTGTGTTTTTATAACCAGACTTTGGCTCACTTTAAGGGCCTTATTATAGTAGTAAATGCTGTGAGAGGGCCACCCCTTTGTTGGCTCTTGGAGAAAACATTTTAAGTGGGGCTACAAAGAGATTGTATCAGTCATAATGTGATTGTAAGGAGAAAGTAACGTTGATTAGAATTTGTTATTTATCAGTCTAAGGGAAGATCAAGGTCCAGTCTGTACAAACTAGGATACATTTGTTATTGATTTGCTTTTTTCCTGCACTCCTACCTAAAGAGAGAGAAATCAAAATCTAGTGAAGTTCTCTTAGATTATGAGAACATGTATATGGTTCTTTGATTGGGGAATTTCGATCAGGCTTGATAGCTGGAGTATGATATCACTATCCTTATCAGAATTGGTTTGCGTAACAGATGCGTAGTGGTTAGTGGTTCTTAAGATCTATTGATCCTTAATTTTGAGAGTACATCATTCTTGAAAATTTTACATGGATTTTGTCTTCAGCTTTACATGTAGTTGAGGATAATGTCGATGTTCGGTTAACTCTGGCCTCACTTCTTCTTGATGACAATAAAGAAGATGAAGCCATTGCAGTTCTTTCTCCCGGCAAAAGTTCAGGTATATTTGGATAGCTGTTATTCCTAGCTCACTTGAAGAGTGCTACCCCTGCATACTTCGTATCCTAATTTTTGCTATCTCTTTATTTTTTCTCCAGAATCAAAATTAGGACTAAATTCTGATAAAACCAAGCCATGGTGGCTTAATGGGAAAATAAAACTGAAGCTTTGTTGCATTTACAAGACCAAAGGAATGACAGAGGCCTTTGTTGATGCAATCTTTCCCTCTGTTCGAGAATCATTGTTTCTTGAAACTATTCAACAAAAGGTAACCCTGCAAACTCTCTCCCTTTCTCTCTCTCTCGCGTGCGGGTGCGCACTCACGCGCGTGCGTGCATTTGTGAACGCATGGGAAAATTTGAAGCCTGTGGACAAACAAGTTGCTTTGGCTTGTAAATATGAGATTGGTTTCTGTTAACTGACGTAATGTGCATATGTGGGGAGATATAGATACCATATAAACATAAAAGACCACAAAAAGAGTTTGGGTTTAGGGTTGTTCTGTATATGTCGTTTGCGTGGGCCCGAGTGAACGTTCTAAAGACCTTTATTAGTCTTGATCGAGTATGTTACAAGGATGTGAAAAATGGAGTGTGATCCACATGAAATTCTACATCTAAACGAGCAGAAATATGAAAATACTCGTGTCTTGATTTCGAGTAACATTTTCTTTTGAAGTGAGTATTGTTTATGTGGCAATATTGTAGAATCAAGTAGTGATCTGTTTTGGACAACATGAGTATTACTAAGAATCCCAGGCGCACTGACTCTTTCTCCATGGGTGGGATACATTTAAGAGAGGAATATAAATCGTATGGTTGGACTACTTTACTTAGCTAATCTGCTTTCTATATCAAAAGAACAGAATCTGCCTATCAAATATCAGTGTCTTTCTGATTCTATTTGAGTTGAAACTTTAGTGAATCTGGTTCTTTGTTCGGATGCAGGCCTTTATGGTGGATATAGCAAAATGCTTCATTCTCAATTGCTTTTGTAGGATTAGTGGTCTACATACTAGCTAATAAAAAATGTGGCAATAAGAACCTTGATTAGTCCAGCTATTGTCTCCGGTTCTAGCACCTAAATTCTCAGGAGACATCTTCCTCCCTGCCTGATAGATGTATGCTTTGAACCAATTCATGTTAATCAACTTTCTAAGTGGTCAATAAATGTAAAAAAAAAAATTGGCATAATACATGGAGCTAACTTTGGTTCTGAAATAGAATTTTCCCTCCAATTTCGACTCCCTCTACCATGTTCTTTTGATTTTCTATTTGCAGTAGGTTTCACTGAATTAGAACAAGAAATTATGGTGAAATATTATTGGGATGCTGAAGACTGGTAATTGGTACCATATGAAGTCACCGACAAATAGATTGTCTTTTACCAGTGCACAAGCATTAATTTTTATTTCCATTTATTCCACCGTCGATAGTGGTATTCAAGGTCAAAATCAATGGCAATGTCCATGGCATGCTTTGGTAGTCATGTTGTGCCTATCAACAAGAAAAGAAAAGCTATACTAAGGTATGTGGTTTGTTTGTATTGTCCAATCTTCTAAAAACATTTGTCTCATTGTCATGCAGAGGAGGAACTGATAGGAAGATAGGGATGTAAGTTCTTTGTGTAAACCTTTAAGACCTCAAGACTTGTTAAAGCATCCAACTCAAACCTAATTAGCAATGAGTGGAAAGGTCACTCAAGCTCATATCCTAGTTTTGGAGGTTATAACTAACCAATATGGGATTAACCTCTAACATTCCTCTGAACGTTCATGAAGAGGTAAAGAACGGATCCATATCTTAGGGATCACTAAGAGATAAAGTGCACTTGTGGAAAAAAACAAGAAGCAATCAATCAAGTTAGTCTTCTCCAGAAGCCTCTGAAAGCCTAACTTTATACCATATTGAAGGATCCAGCTCAAAATCAGTTGGCAATGAGTGCAGAGGTTGTCTTGGCTCATGTACTAGTTTTGGAGGTTATAATTAACCATAGTGGGACAAGCTCTAACTAGACCAATAATCACAATAATTGTATTTGATAAGTTATATATTTGTAATTGATATATGGTGTTGGACAAGGCTCATGTAATAGTTTTGGAGGTTATAATTAACCATAGTGGGACAAGCTCTGAGTAGACCAATAATCACAATAATTGTATATGATAAGTTATATATTTGTAATTGACATATGGTGTTGGACAAGGTAGTTTGTATGGACATGTAATTAGGAATAATCACATAATAATATGTTTGATAAGTTATGTATTTATTATTCATATCTGGTGTTGGACCATAGTAGCAATATTCTCCTGTTCGGGTGGTGAAACCTTGTATCTGATGTTGGCAATGATGCTAGATGCAAGTATGTCGTAAATAAAAACCATTTTTGAGAATTGTTTTCCTCAAACTATTCCTGAACAGTACCATTCTATCATCATGTGGCAAGAGTCTTATTTCTTCTGGTTTTGATTTTTGTACTCTAATTTAGGTTAGAGCGAGAAAAAGGCTCCCAAAAAGTGTTCTTTTTGAAAGAGTAAAGGTACTAGATGATCGTCACGCCGGTAATGTATTTCATGGATTCAGACCTGTAGCTTCTACTTCAGATCTGTGAGTATTCCATTGAGATTGTTGGAGGTTCTTTCTGTTTTTATTGCCTCAAGTAATTAAGTGTTGTTAGAGATGCCTGATAATTTGTCATTCCACTTGTTATTTACAACAGTGGTTATTTCATGCCTATTCTTTTTTCTCAAGCTTTGCTGTTCGTGCTGATTTTGATGCTGTTATCAAAGATGCAAGAAAGTGTATAGGGTGTTAATCAACCCTAATACATAAGAGCTTTATTTATATTATTGCTCACCACATTACATGTCATACTTAAGCGATGTGGGACAAACATATAAACTAAACATAAACTATTCTAACACTCCCCCTCAAGCTGGAGAATAAATATCACAAAATCCCAGCTTGTTACATAAAAACTCAAAACGTGGTTTAAACAACGACTTAGTAAAAATATCTGCAATCTGAGCTCCCGTGGATACAAAAGGTGTAGCCAAAGTACCACTATCAATCTTCTCCCGAACGATATGACAATCTACCTCAATATGTTTGGTTCTTTCATGAAACACCGGGTTTGAGGCAATATGTATCGCCGCCTGATTATCACAATGCATAGAAATTGGTAACTGCACTGGAAATCCAAGCTCCTCAAGAAAGGATTTCAGCCAGACAACCTCACATGTAGTATGAGCCATAGCACGGTACTCTGCCTCTGCACTAGACCTTGCGACAACGGTTTGCTTCTTACTCTTCCAGGTAACTAGGTTGCCACCAACAAAAGTACAATAACCAGTGGTTGAACGTCTATCAGAAGGTGACCCTGCCCAATCTGCATCAGTAAATGCCTCAACACGCAAATGACCATTAGAACGAAAGAATAAGCCACGTCCAGGGTGAGCCTTAAGATACTTCACAATGCGAATGCAAGCCTCCCAATGTGGAATACGAGGAGCAGACATAAACTGACTCACCTTACTAACAGCAAAAGAGATATCAGGACGAGTATTGGTAAGGTAAAGCAACTTACCAACTAAGCGACGATACTGATCTGGATGAGAAAATATCTCCCCCTGATCAACACAAAGTTTCACATTAGGATCCATTGGGGTCTCCACAGGTTTTGCTCCCAATAAACCTGTCTCCTCAAGAATATCCAATGCATACTTCCGTTGGGACAAACTGATTCCGTCCTTGGATCTTGCTACCTCTATACCCAAAAAATACCGTAGCTTACCCAAATCTTTAGTATGAAATTGACGCTGTAAGAACTGCTTCAACTCATCAATACCTTTCTGATCATCTCCAATAATAATGATGTCATCTACATACACAATTAACACTATTTTCCCACGCTTTGACTGGAGAGAGAAGACAGAATGATCTGAATGGGATCGACCCAAACCAAACTGCAGCACAACATCACTAAACCGACCAAACCAAGCTCGAGGAGATTGCTTCAGACCATATAAAGCTTTGTGAAGACGACAAAATCTAGAACGCTCCCCCTGAGCAACAAACCCAGGAGGTTGCTCCATATAAACCTCCTCGAGCAGATCACCATGTAAGAAGGCATTCTTGACATCCAATTGAAATAAGGGCCAACCCAGATTAGCAGCAAGAGAAATAAGAATCCGGACAGAATTTATCTTGGCAACTAGGGAAAAGGTCTCTGCATAATCAACCCCATATGTCTGTGTATAGCCTTTGGCCACAAGACGGGCCTTATAGCGCTCAACAGTGCCATCCGAATTATACTTGACAGTAAAGACCCATCGACAACCAACAGTAGACTTTCCTGACGGAAGAGGAACCAACTCCCAAGTGCCATTGTCATGGAGAGCATGCATCTCAGTCTCCATTGCTGTCCGCCACTCAGACAAAGAAAGGGCCTCCTGTACAGTGTTAGGAACATATATAGAAAAAACTGATGAAGTAAAGGCACGAAGGGAAGGAGACAGGTGATCATACGACACATAGTGAGAAATGGGATGAGAAGTGCAAGTGTGAGTACCTTTACGTAGAGCAATAGGAAGATCAAGGTCGTCAGGATCCCGCAACAGAGGAGAAGACGGAGCGGTGGTTGAAGGTGGGGCTATTTGCTCAGATGGCACAGACGGAGATGGTGTGGGCTGAGGTGGCTCAGGCAGAGATGGCAATATTGGAGGTTTAGGACGACGAACATATACTTGTAAAGGTTTTGGTGGAGGACCAGTACCTGATGGGACAGCTATAGGAAACACTGACTCAAATGCAAGCCGATCATTGACAGTAACAGACTCTGAATAAAACGGGAGTGACTCATTAAATGTGACATCAGCACACACAAAATGACGACGTAAAGATGGAGAATAACATTTATACCCTTTCTGAGTCCGAGAATAACCAAGAAAAATGCACCTAATGGAGCGAGGGTCAAGTTTGCTCCGGGCAGGATCCAGAGCATGAACATAACACGTGCACCCAAAAATTCGAAGGGGTAATGAGTGGAGGGGACGACCGGGAAACAAGACTTTATGGGGTATCTGACCTTTAAGAACAGTAGAGGGCATACGATTAATCAAATAGCACGCGGTAAGAACTGCGTCACTCCAATAAGACTTAGGAACTTGCATTTGAAATAACAGTGCACTCATAACTTCTGATAAATGTCGAATCTTGCGTTCGGCAACTCCATTTTGTTGTGGAGTCCGAGCACAAGAGAACTGGTGAATAATACCGTGATCATCAAAAAACTGAGAAAGGGCTTTATGAAAATATTCACGGGCATTATCGGAACGAAATATGCGAATGCAAGTATCAAACTGGGTTTTGATTTCCATATAAAATGACTTAAAAATAGAATATTACTCCGATCTCTCTTTCATAAGATAAAGGTAGGTAACACGAGAGAAATCATCAACAAAAATAACATAATACTGAAAGCCAGAAATGTTAGGAACATGCATGGGACCCCAAATATCAGAATGAACTAACTCAAATGGATGCGACGCACGATTCTCAATCCTAGGATAAAAAGATACTCTATGATGTTTGCTAAACTCACAGTCTTCACATGGCAAAGCATCCACACTGCTACATGAGGGCACTAGACTTTTAAGGTTCTGAAGAGAGAGATGACCAAGACGACAATGGTGTTGATATGGTGACACTGATGACTGAAGAGCAACAGAACTAGGGTGAACATTATCTGTAAAGTAATATAGACCACCACGTTCAACACCGCCACCAATTTTCCTCCCCGTCTTGAGATCCTGAAACACACAACCATTAGGAAAGAATGTGACAGAACAATTCAAAGATTTGGTAAGTTTACTAACAGACATTAGATTTAATGGAAAACGAGGAACTTGGAGTACGGAGTCCAAAGTGAGAGAGGGAGTAACATGAACAGAACCCAAACCAGTAACATTAGTGGTAGAACCATCAGCTAAGGTAACACGAGATGGTTTATCGAGAGACTGACGATCCAAAAGAACATTAGAAGTACCAGTCATGTGATCGGATGCACCAGAATCAATAACCCACTGATTAGAAGAACGAGAAGACGCAATGCAAGCAACGGGAGAACCTGTCTGAGATAGCGTAGCAATGGAGGAACCTGTCTGAAGTGACACTAGGCGTTGGTACTCCTCTGCAGAAATAGTCACTCTACTGTCAACAGAAGAATGAGTAATCTGCCCAGTACCCTCAGAAATAGCAATCGGAGGAGTCTGAGGAAAACCATGAAGATTATAACAATACTCCACTGAATGACTTGTACCCCCACAATGAGTACAAAATCGGGTGCCACGACCACGACGAAAACCAGAACCACCTCCCTCTAACATGCGACCATAACTAGAACCACCATGACCACCAAACTTAGAACCACGACCACGAAAACTAGGATCAAAACCACCGGAAACAACTGAAGTAGACTTCATCTTTTAACAAACCCAAACACCAACGCGGAATCCACTAGCAACCAAACAACCAACAGACTGATCAACTTCGTTACTATTCACCGTATGAAATCAACACAACCAATAAACCAACCAACCACGACCTCCAGCAGAAGAAACCAACCACAACAACTAACCAACTGAGCGCCGAGCAGAAACGCAGAAAAAAAAATAGCACCCAACAACTGACCCAACAATGGATTAAACATCCATAAGGAATCGACAAACCATCAAGTGATACATGGATCTTCCCGCAGCAAATTACTGTAATCCCAACAAATAACCCACAATGATCACCAACTATAACCAAACAACCAACAACAGACAACCAAACTGAGGTAACCTTCTGGATCAGAGGGTAGAAGACAACCTCTGGGCAGAAGGGCGAACAACTCAGGGACAAACAGTGGACTGAAGGTGCAAGTCAAGTCTAACACCCACACAATATTATTTATATTGTCTGACCTTATGCGGCTGAGCAGAAGGCGGACAACTCCTGAGTCCTGAGAACAAACAAACTGGAGAAAACTTTCAAATACGGAACCAAAAGGAGACTTCCAAATACGCAACCAGAAACCAGAGGCTATAACAGTGGCGGTAGACCCAGAACAGCAGCAGATCAGGCGGAAGACCCATAACAGGCGGAACAGGGCAGACCCAAAGGGCAACAGGAGAACAGATCAGAGGCGGCCAACATAGGGGGCTGACATGAGCAAACAGATCAGAGGTGGAGCAAACAGATCAGAGGCGGAGCAAGACGGAGCAAACAGATCAGAGGCGTCCAGATCATCAGCGGCGGCGGTGGCGCGGAACAGCGGAGAGGGCGACGCGCGGCTGGGAAGGGCGACGGCGAGAGGGCGGCGTGCGAGAGAGGGGACCGGCCGGCGGAAGAAAGGGGCGGCAGACGAGAGATGGGCGATCTGCGGCTGGGAAGGGCATGGGCTGGTAGGGTTGCGGCGGCAGGAGGGTGCGGCGGCAGGAGGTAGGCTAGGGTTTGTGCGGCGACAGGAGGTAGGGCTGAGATTGGCTTAGGGTTTAGTGGCTGAGAGTGGCTGAGGTAGGGCTAGGGTTTGCTGAGGTAGGGCTAGGGTCTGTTTAGGGTTTAATTTTTTTTGTTTTTTTTTGTTTTAGGGTTAGGTTAGGGTATGGATTAAGGGTGGCTCTGATACCATGTTATCAGAGATGCGAGAAAGTGTATAGGGTGTTAATCAACCCTAATACATAAGAGCTTTATTTATATTATTGCTCACCACATTACATGTCATACTTAAGCGATGTGGGACAAACATATAAACTAAACATAAACTATTCTAACAGATGCTACAAAAGAATCCCTTGAAACTCCTTGACCTTCCAATGAAGTAAAAGGGTTCTTTTTACTGAGAAAATGAAGGGTTGTAGCCAACTCAGCTAACCCCCGTTTGTTAAGACCTTCAAGCTTAAATTGTATATGCTTCTTCATTCTTTTTAAGGCTATGCGAGATCTATTTATACGTCATCTAAGAGATTGGAAGCTCAATTTTTCATCACCTACATAGATCCTTATTAAAAAAAAAGGCTTGTTCATGCTTTCCACATGCCATGTGTGTGTGTGGGTACATATGCGTATACGTATACATATATATGTGTGTGTGTGTGTGTGTGTGTGTGTGTATAGAGAGAGAGATAAGAGAGATTTTCTATTCTCTCGTTTTGCTAAAATGAGGACCTCCCATTTTCTGATCAAATATTGATGATCCAAACCGTTCAATGTGTTTAAAACATGGTTTTTGCAGATCATCAATATTTGATCAGGAAACAGGAGGTCCTCATTTTAGTAAAATGAGGTCTTTTATTAGAAGCTTATTCTATGTACACACACACACACACACACACATATATATATATTAGCTTTTTGATAAATAATTATTTTTTGTTTTGGCCTAGTTAGTGGAACTGATGCAAGCCTATACGTTACATGGTAATGCCACCATACAGTTCAAGTATGATTGTTGTGACACAGGATTTGGGTGGTGTAACTCCGGTGAAACTAATTAACAAAATTCCAATAGTCTTCGATTTTAAAAAGGCTATGAAGTTCTTAGATCAAGAAAAAGTAACGTAATGAAGGCAAGACACTAATTCTTGTTATCTTGTAAATAATTTTTTCAATCACTATTGGCTTTTACACTTACATCTATGTACGAGTAGTAATGGCAGCAACCTGAGACTGCAAATTTTGGTAAACGATTGTGGAATTGTGTATGATAGTGGCCATACACTGAGAAATTGAGTGCTTGCTATGGACTTGAGTAACTGTACCATATTACATTCGGAAGTTCTTGTAACACAATATTTTGCTTCTGAAATATAACCACTAGAAAAAGAGATTAGTCAAGATCATTTGGCCGTGTGTGATGGAGGTAATCATTGCACCAATGTAGCAAGATAAACATTGTCTACGTTCAGGGTAATGCTAAAGAAGTGGATGATCAAACTCAACACCAGTTAAGTAATCATGAGAACACATGGACTTCTAATTGATTCCCTAGCCCTTAGTAGAGTGACATGGAAGCATAGGATAGGTATAGGAAAAGTAAAATCGTTGGAACATTGTTTCATTGAGGTGGCCTTTGATAAGAGAAGGATCTGGTAGTTAAATGTGACCACCTTAACTTTTCTTAGTGGCTTTATATTTGATTCCACATGTAGTGTTAATGTCAACTAAGATCATTGTGTGCTTTTATCTATTTTACACTACCTTCATGTGATAGAAAATGATAAGAGAATGCATAGGTCATTGAAGTAGTTCTAAGACATGTAAATAAGGTATACCAACAAATTGCTTGATTTCCTCAAGGTGATTAGTGAACAAAATAGTGTAGAATCAAAAGTAGCTCTAGTTTACGGAAACATTCGTAATGTATAAAGTACCCATGTCAGATACTCAACACTTGGACAAAGGGTGGGTACCATGTCCGACAAGATTAGTTAGACACTCGCCTAGTAACTATAGTTTGTATTCGAACTCACCATGAACTATCAATCAAACTCCTCTATTAAGTATGAAATGCCCTAATGTAAGCACCAATTATCCAGAAATATAAGAGTATTATTCTAAGGAATATGAATGTTTTTTGCTTGTTTTCATGTATTTATGATAAAAATTAGATGAATCCAACACTTAGATACCCGCGACCGACACCCGCGGTCTCGCACCAGAGTCCATGTAACATAGCTCATGATTCGTAATATAGAATTTCAATTAACGGGTGGAATCTAGGTTTACAAACTATGGTTTTTCACTTTTTTGTAATATATGCACGAGACTTCCATGTGTTGCATGGAATGCTTACGTCACCTTTTAAATAATTTTTCCCCTCGAGGAAGAAAATAAGAATACTAAGAACTATGGATATTTTTGTTAGGCATTCATCTACCTATATTTCAGAAACTGTTGAATTCGACCATGATAGTTTACTTAATCATCTTCCAAAGAGAAGTTTATGAGAAAGCAACATACCAACTTTTCAATACTCATTTTCCCTGTTAAGTATTGTTAGTTTTGAAGCAAAGTACTCTCTTTGATCTATGTGTTACCACAGCTTAAAAGCTTCCCGAGCCAAGAAAATGCTTCAAAAGAAGGCTATGCTGAAAGAAGCACAAAAAGCTGCAGCAGTGGCTGCTGGGCTTGATTGGGAAAGTGACAATTCCGCCGAAGATTCTCCGGTAGACTATCTTTTTTTCGTGTATCACCTTAGTGAGAATTCAGTTATGACCTCTAGCACAAACTATATGATTTGAGCGTCTGAATTTCATGTCATATTTAAGCAGCAAGCAGTGAGAGAGCCTCCCTTGCCTAATCTTCTGAAAGATGAGGAGCATCATCATCTGATTATCGATGTTAGTAGACTTTCTTACTTAAATGTGACATTCTTCAATAGAATGACTCAACTTTTATTTAATCTGTTCTGTTTAAGCATCATGACAATTACTTTCCCATGTAGTTTCTTTAATCCTTTTCTTTAACGTTCGCGTTTGGTTTTTTTCCTTTTGGGAGTGTTATTCCTTATCAGATGCTTCTACAGTCTCTGTATTGTACTGTATATATAGTCATCACTAATTCTTTGTCAAGCTGAACTCCGTATTTGTCTGATGCTTCATAGTTATGTAAGGCATTGGCGTCATTGAAAAGATATTGGGAAGCAATAGAGGTTATCAATCTTACACTCAAGTTGGCTTCCAACACACTGTCTGTTGAGAAGGAGGAGGAGCTTCGTTCTCTTGGAGCTCGTAAGTGCTTTGTAATCGGTGGAAGTGCTCTTTAGTCTTCGATCTAAGTAGTAACTCAAGATTCCTATTCCTTTTGTTACCCTATTCCAGTGCAACCCTTGTTCAGGAAAATTGCTGTCATGAAATTCCTAAACCTTGTATTCAAGATATTTTCAAATTATCAATTGTCTTCTTGCTTACAGTGAAATAATTACAAGTTTATGTGATACTGAAGCACTCTATTCTTGATTATTATTCTACAGAATTAGCTTACAATATTACTGATCCTTCACATGGATGGGACTACGCACGACATGTGGTGAATCAAAATCCCAAAAGCTTTGCTGCCTGGAATTGCTACTACAAAGTAGTTTCAAGGTATTTAGTACCTTGTTATGGCTTTGGTAATACATTGTTCTAGTATCAATCAGAAAACTAAGTCTCTTCCTTGCATAGATTGACTGTCTTGTGTAATGTATATGTGATTTAAGTTGCATAAGATTGTTGTTTGAAGTGGCGCTACTTTTTGTACTTATTTGAGAAAAATGACTTGCACTTTTAGAGAAGTTGTAGGCTTCGTATTTGGAATCACAGGGACAATACTCTGAAGTTGAATCTTGTATACTTTTGTAGTTCATTTTTGTTTGTATATTGAGGTTTAAACTCTGTCAGAGAGCTGAAAAAATTGGAATCTTGGAATTGGGAATTGAAGGTATTCGCTGTCTACCCAAGTAGCCATCCCACAGAGTTTGATTTGTCAGTTCCTCTTGCATTATCTTTATTTTGTCAAGTTGGATTGAAATTTGTGTACATGGCTAGTTTAACATGATCAATGGAAGCTATTAGAAAACGATTTTAGTATGCATGTCTCAAGACAGCTAGTTTATCTATTTCTTCAACCCAAAGGCAACTAAAGCATATTTCTTCTTTGATTTACTGAACGAACAGCATGTCCACTACCAATATGAACTTGCGGTCCAAATCCTCTAGATGTCATGCCACGTTTTTTCTTAACTTGTTCCAGGTGATTTGCTATGAGATTCATATGATCATGTTATGCATTTGTAGAAATCCGTTCATGTGCTTTCGGCATTGTCCATACCCTTCTTGTGTTTTCTGTTATCTTAGGGAATCTATTATCGGAGTGAGAGAGATTGTGAACCGGGGAAGTGCCTTGCATTCTTAAGGAAACCATAAGGAGCCCATGTGCTGCATTTTTGGGAGGAATTGCGTGTGACTTGAGGTTCTTCACATCTAGAAGATTTTGAAGAAATCAGTCTCTAGAAGTGGCTAGAGAGAGAGATTTTCCCTTTTGAAGGAGGACCCTGAAATTGTGGACGGGGGAGTGTCTTGCATTTTTGAAGGAAACCATAAGAACACGTACTCCATTTGTGGGAGGAATTATGCGTGACTTCAGGGTCTTTGCAGGGAAGTGTCTTGCATTTTTTAAGGAAACCATATAAGAAGCCCACGTACTCCATTTTGTGAGAGGAATTACATGTGACTTGAGGGTCTTCACATCTAGAGGATTTTGAAGAAATCAGAGTCGAGAACTGGCTAGGCATATATATCACATTACCTTTAGTACCGTGGTGTCCTCCTAGCTTAGTCAAATTTCTTACCATACATCGAAGGCCAAGGCACTGAGTGTTCTGGTCCTCGTAAATATGCTTGAACTCATATGGGTATCATTAGGGTAAATGTAAGATGAAAAGAAAGCACATGTTCGCAATACGCTACCTGACAAAGCTTTGCCGAATGACAAATTGTAGATAGATATCAGCAACATTTGCACATGATATCTTCACTAGATGGGATTCTTCTCCATATCCCCCCACCTGTGTTTTAACTGGTGTAGCACTTGGTTTGCTTTGTGTGTAGATTGGAGAATCGGTATTCAAAACATAACAAGCTCTTGCATGGCATGCGAGTCAAACACAAAGATAGTATTCCACCCATTATCATTTCTGGGCATCAGCTTAACATGATCAGCCAGCATCAGGCTGCTGCAAGAGAATACCTAGAAGCGTACAAACTGATTCCAGACAATCCCCTGGTGAATCTGTGTTGTGGTATAATTTGTTTCCCTTTTCATTTTATCTATTTGAAGTTTTTAGGCATTTTTATTTAACTGGCGAATATAAAAACATTTTCCTTTTTCGTTTAGGAACTGCCTTGATCAACTTAGCACTTGGGCTCAGACTTCATAACAAGCATCAGTGTCTGCTACAAGGTCTAGCTTTCCTCTACAACAATTTGCGACTTTGTGAAAGCAGCCAGGTTTTCCCTTTTTGTTGTTTCATTTGGGACTCTTTATGTGGATAATGGTTTTTCAATGATTATGACTGTTAAATGCATGAACTTATCCATGAATAATTTTTGGCGGTTGTAGCATTTGCCTCTCTTAATTCTCATATCTAAAAAACACTACACCCAGTTTATTGTTCAGTGATGGGGTTCGGGAGAGGTAGATTGGGTATAAACCTAACCTTGGTATTATATGCCCTCATGCTCGAACCTACAGCCATATAAACCACAATAAGCTTTCCACCTGAAAGCAACCACAGCATGATCCTACCCAATCTTCCTTCTGTCACTTTCCACCTACATACACTTCAGTAAAGCACCTATTGAATCCTGGACTCAACTCGAGTGGAGAAGCTCTTTGGATCTGTAACATTTCTCAAGCTTTGCTTGCTTCTGCATAATGATAAATAATACTAGTCCATGCTTCAGACTAATTTTCCCTCCTAGTGAATTGCAGTTATCAAACAGTAAAAGCACATACTTCTGTAGTCAGATGCTGGTCAATGACCGATGCAAACTAAATTTGTGAATGATATCATAAGACTGGTGTGATTGAATTACTTCTTCCCGTATTGAATAGACTATTTAATTGTTCCTAATATGTTATACACTGGATATAAAGTAATTGTAATAACTCTTGCAGGAAGCACTGTATAACATAGCCCGTGCATATCATCAACTCGGTCTTGTTAACCTAGCTGCTTCATACTATGAAAAGGTTCTTGCAGTCCATGAGAAGGATTATCCAATCCCAAAGCTTCCCAATGAGAATCCTGATGGCATGGATAATCAGAAGCAGAATTTCTGCGACCTTGGAAGGGAAGCAGCTTACAATCTCCATTTGATCTACAAAAAGAGTGGAGCACTTGATCTTGCTAGGCAGGTACTGAAAGACCATTGCTCGCTGTAAATATTGGTGAATATTTGGGTGGCAGAGTTGATGGGACTATTTATTTCTGCTAATTGGTAATTGGGTGATAAGAGGTGCAACCTTTTGTGGGTGCAACTTAGGAGTTGCTTTTGTTGGAATCCCATGTACATATTTGGAGATTTTTGCTCGGGGGGCTCGTATTCCATTTATAATTCTGAACGTGAGTAAAGAGTTGTTTGACCGACGTCGTGCTCTTTATACATGAATAAAGTCTAGCGTTGTTGGTTATGACTTTTTGTCTAGTTGCTCGCTATGGGAAGTAGGGTGAGAGTTTTTGCTTGGAAACCTTCAAGTCGAGGGGGGCCAAGGCCAAGCTAATCTTTATCGAAGTTGACTCATAAGTTAAGCACAAAGTCGTGCCAATGAAGGCAAAAGCCCAAAAGACTATTCTAGATAAAGTGTGGACATCATAGAAGCCCGCAATCATATTGAGTATGATTAGATGGGTCAGGAAAGAGTACTGCCATAAAAATAATACAAACAAATTTAACTAACAGAGATGAAGGCTTCAATATTAAATCAGTGAGATATGTTTGAGTTGACAATTGCACCACCCTTATCCTCCATGCTTTAACATACAGATCAATTGCTTCTCCAACATCGTCTTTGTGCATCATCATCCTCGTTGTTTCCCAGTCAGCTGTACTTGCAAATTTGTGCCACAAACATCTGGCAAGAACAACAGCATCTTCGAAAGCTGCCAAGCCACCTTGTCCTAGGAATGGTCGCATAACATGCATGGCATCTCCAGCTACTGTTACTGTTCCTTTTCTGAACTCTCCAAGTAACAAATCCCACATGCACGGTATCTGAACTATGTAAAAGATAATGACCCAACCTCATTTTCTATCATTTGTGCCACTTCATTCGGGAAGCCATCTATTGAACGTAAGGTTGCCTCTCTCATAAGCTTCGAGTATTGGGAAATATTTGTATGATCTGCTCATAAAACAATAACAAGAAAACTCAAATGTTGGAGTAGTAATACTACAAGTGTGAATCAATCTCACTTAGACAGCATTAATAATCTTCACATAAAGATGAGGATGGTCTATTTCTTGTTCACATAAGACTGTAGTGTGAATTCTCATTCAAACAAGCAAAAGGGTAATGTATTTGGATAAGAGTTTCTACCTTCACGAGTCGATTGTTGAGCTACAAACAAATAGGCTGGCTTATCGTCAATTGGAAATCTCACTATCAAAATCCTGTTCTTCCTCCATTGAACAAATTCATGGGAAAGGGCATATGACCATTTGGATAGTTCGTCAAACCTCTCACTCAACAAAAGCCAAATTCTTTTGTAGGCTTCAACTCAAGGAAGTCAGCCACCACTGACTTTGCTCCATCACATCCAATCAAAATCTGATAGATATATCAGTGGTAAAATAACTACTTATCAACTGAAATAGAATAACAGAGATATGTATTTAGGTGAAGAGGAGAAAACTATTTGTATTACCTTGGCCACAATAGAGCTGCCATCAAGGAGTTGGAGAATTGGATAAGAATCAGAGGGATCCAGCTTAACAGATACTATTTGGCATCCAAAATGTATAGTACCAGGTGGCAATGCATCTGCTAGTGTCCTAGTAATCTCACTCTATTTCATCCATCGAGCTTCACCACTCCTACACTTGCTAGCAAGCTTAAGTCATTTAATTTGATTCGACATGTATGTTATGGTAGCTAGGCATGCATTAGACCATTCTCTCCCTTATTCTGCACAATTTAACTCCCAAGGTACCATACGTAGTTAAATTTTTTACTAGTACTATTGGAATGGTTTATATTATGTTAATTTGCAAGTCAAAGGAATCGTATTAGAGTAAGAAGGGCTCAGGTTAGGAAAGAGGTTGACCCCCTCCAGAATAGAGAATAGACTAAGGAAGAAAGAGAACATTCAGAAACCTAGTTTGTTCAAGGACTTTCAGTCTTGTGCTTGTGCTTGTGCTTGGGCGACAGAGGAGGGTTTCCGTACCCGCCTCCGCGGAGATCTCCAATTTGCTCATTATATTCTCTGTTCCCTCCTCATAGATCTGGATTTGTCTGAAAAAGCCAAGTATATTGGCATTTTGGAGAAGCACTCTCCCCCTTCCCCCCAACGTATGTCCCCACAAAAATTACAAATTGTAAATAGAGGAAATAAAAGTTGTAAACTTACACCGGGTGTCCTGTTTCTTCGGTCAAGTCCTTATCAAGCCATACATCTCGAAACCTATAATTTGAAACACAAACAAACGAACAGAAGCATGCTACTTTAGTCAGTGGTGGAAGAACCAAATATATATGCCACATAACATTCATTAATTAACTAGTATAATCATACATATTCCCACCCTCTGGAGTCAATAAACTCCTGTTACTTAGAATAATTAGCTCCCAATATTTTGATTAAGAATTGAATCAACACAAAACAAACTGAAACTTCGAGTCATCATCGGTCCCTAAGGATGCCTGGGGGATTGCCTTATTAACACTCTTTGTAATTTGTGGAGTTCGCCACAGATCGAGAGCAAGGAGTTTGGTGTTCTAACGGCTGTCTTGATCGATCGCCTGGCGTTTTTTTCGTGGCCCATTTGCCTCTTACCTTTTGGGCATGTTTGCTATACTTGGGACTCCACTATCAGATAAAATTCATCCTACCCAATTAGAATTAGAATATGGGAAAAAACTCTTCATAGTTATCAAAGAAATGTCGAGTCTTTTTAAGAGTTGTCTTTAAGCCCTCTTTTCTTCTTTATGAAAAAAAAAAACGAAAAGAACAACCACGTCTCCATTTACTTACTTCTCCATCAATTAAAGTTATATGATTATTCTGAAAAGTTAGAGACAGAGACATGGAATCATGTGAGCCAAGAATCAAAGGTTCGAGTAAAGGGTCCATTCCTTCACATACCGAGCCTCAATGGTGGGAGAGAGAGAGAGAGAGAGAGAGAGAGAGAGAGAGAGAGAGAGGGGCATATATATGCTACTATGTATTTTGGTACCTTTGAAGAGGAAGAGCAGTTTGTCTGAGAAGAGAGGCAAGGCCAAGCTGATGAAGGGCGCGCCAGCCGTTAGCTGATATCCCAATAGCAGCGGCACTTGCTCTCAGTTTCTCTGATCTTTCCAGAACAACACTTCTCATACCCTTCCTGCCGTTACATAAATATTATTGAACGTACAATTTCAGATTCTTGAGACTGCGTAATACTATAAGATGCACTCCATTTTGAGCACCCGAATCCCCTTGAAGGCTTGAACTATGCATGTCTACGTACAAAAAGCTAATTACTCGTACTGAGACTGTTGTATACAAACACAAAAACATATGCATTCCAAAAAAAAAATGACAAGTCGGAGGAGATGGAGATCCATGATCACCTGTGTAGGGAAAGGGCGGTGGCAAGGCCGCAAATCCCACCTCCTACTATCACTATCACTATCTCTTGCTCTTCTTCACTCCCATCCATCTCTCTCTCTCTCTCTCACAGATACGCACTCACCCACTTGACTGAAGGAATGTAGGATAATTGAAGTTTGTTGGGAAATTACCCTTCAGTGGAGTTCACCAAGAACAATTCTAAAACCATGGTCTCGAGTATCAAAATCACATATTCATAATAAGATGAAAGGTTATAATAAAAACATGACAAGGACTTATTAGTGGATTTTTTGTCCTTAGTGAAATGTCTTGTCTACCAAAAAGTCTAGAGAACCAGAAAAAAAAACCCAGAAATGTCTCCGAATTTGAAATCAAAGGCCATGATTCACTTGAATTTGTGGTCGTTTCATTGAATGTTGGATCTTGTTGAACATCAGGTGGTCCCATAGTACTCAACATGTTGGTGAAACTTTTCGGGCTTGTCCTCCAAGATGGAGATAAATAGTATTGATCCTAACCATAAAAAGGAAAAAAAAACCAAAGAACACATTCAACTTTCATTTTAAGCATACCTATAGATGACAATGAAAATAGCACCACTATAATCGAAAAGATAGTACACCTAAAATGGTTGCATGCCTTGATGTAAACTAGGTTGGCATGGAAAAAGTCCTCCTTTTGGCATAGTTGGCTCAAGTGAAAAGTTTCCTCGTGGAAGCAAAATTGGATAATATGAATGCATGTTTTGGGCCACACTTGATTGAAATGAACTCATTCCACCAATATCTTGAGATTGTTCGTTAAAGTAGTCCTACGTACAACATTACATTCAAATTGTATCATAGAGTATGTATCGAAACAAATTAAGATTCTTATCTTAAAATGCAAATTATCTTTGTGTTGCAAGCTCAACAAATTCGACATTGCCATTTCCAACATCGTGGTCCAGTAAAATTTAAAGCAAAGTTATCAAATACCATGAACATTGATTGCGAGCAAAAAAATTCAAGAAAAAAACTCAAAGTAATATACATCCTCTAAAGTTTTTTCAGTACTTGTTATTTTATTTCTTCCTTTTTTTTCACTCTTGATAGCTTTTCCGGACATGCTTTGCTTTCGTTTACATGGTGGTCGCCCCTTTTTCCACACAACCACTAGATCAACTAAGTTTACATTCTGTTTGAAGTTGCGTGACCATCTCCACATGACATTGGATCATCTTGGACGCTTGTTCCATCACACAAAACTGGAACTTCTTTAAACTCTTGTTTTAGTCCACGTACATTTGCCAACACTTCCTCATACCTTTCCTCAGAGTCTTTGGCCATCTCTGACTCTTTGCACATGTTGTTATAACGGCGTGCTTCAGGTGTAACATTTGATTTGTCATATATGATTTGAATTTTAGTGGGACACTGTTTTATAGTTTTTCTCCATCTTCTTGAAGATCGAAAGACTAATCTCTGCTCAGATTACGAAAGACATTGATATTCTGCTCAGTATGACCTTTTCAGTATTTCGCCTTCAATTCTAGGGCAAAATGAAGTTCTGATTTCAACAATTCGTTCTTCATTTGAAATAGAATCTGATTAAATGTGTCTGTAAATCTGACCAATGTGATAGAATACAAATGCATTATGAACGGAATTCATCTTCTCAAGTTGTTATTAACTAGATGTACATCGATTGTTCAATTTTTCACTATCTGTTGATGCCACTATTCACTCGCCTTCGATTGTTTAAATTTTCAACATATAACGTTATCATTTACTTCATTATATAAGATCTTGTTCTTTTTCAAAGCAATGAAGTGGATATAATAATTATCTATAGTTTTTTTTTTCTAATTGGTTATAACATAACATCTGTTTTTTTGTCTTGTTCTCTTTTAGGTCAAAAATCACTTCTGTGTTTTCTAACAATATGGTTTTTGGCTCTAATTTGTTCGTATAGATAACATTACATGTTGGTTTGTTAAAGTAATGTTCTATTTTATCTGTTCTTGTTTGAGTAATGTTCATATAGATAACATTACCTGTTGGTTTGTTAAAGTGATGTTCTGCTTTATTTGTTCATATAGATAACATTACCTGTTGGTTTGTTCAAGTAATGTTCTATTTTATCTGTTCAAAACCAAAACCTAAAACTACCTATTAGATAAGGTTATCTATGCATTTTTAATCTTTGTGTCATGGAAAGTTCTAATTTCTAATACAGATACCTAGATCTATTTTATGTCATGTCTCTTATGTTATGTCTTTATTAAACAAAATATTCCAACCGAAGTTAATTAATCTATGTGTTTTGTGCTATGTTTGTCCATTGCATATTGAGCCATTAGTCATGTTGCCAAATGCCAAAGCCACTAGAACTAACGGACAGCACACACAATGAAATAAAAAAGGACAAGAAAGAAAATAAGAAAAATAAGGACAACAAGGAGAAAAAAGAAGATGAAGATAAAGTGAACCAGAAAACGGTTCAAAACGGTAGTGTTGGACAAGAAACAAAGCGATATTCTTCACAATCTCCAATTGAAAAAACAGCATAAAAGAAATATCAGAAGAAAACTGTTAAAAAAACAGTTGAAGATAATGTGAAATAGAAACGGTTCAAACACATATCGCTGAGCGATGAACAAAAAGATATGCTTCGCAATCCCCCATTGACAAAACAACAGCGAGGAAGAAACATAAGAGAAGTGATGAAAACAAAGAGGTGTAAGTAAAATAGGAATACAATGTTTTGCAGTACCAGTTGTCCCTCGTCGTACTGATCTGGCTTTTAAGAAATATGAGTTTCACTGCTATTCAAAAAGATGAGATCCAAAAATCACCATTTACCAATCTAATAGAAGCAATCATATCAAGCAAGTTAAATGAGCAAAATTTTAGGAAGTGTGACGAGGATGCAATGAATTAAGGTCATTACAATGTACCAAAGGTGGAGAGGTACATTTAAATCGGGGCAAAAATATGTACGTCTCGCACATCAAGACATAAATATGATATTTGACATAAAATCTGGAGGAAGAAGAATTGTTCTAGCCAAGCACATGAAGGCTCCGTTCAGTTGTCCGAAAAGTTGTACGAGAAAATTATTCTCAGGAAAAGTGAAGTGAAAGAAAAGAAAAGAAAATCTATTTTCTCATGTGTGTTCATTTACTAAAGAAATCTTGTAAGAAAATAAAAATTTACTTGTTCATTTGTCAAAAAAAAAAGAACTTTTTTTTGAATTCAACGGTTTGTTGTGAACAAATTAATTTTGAGATCATATATTTTCAAAGTTTATCCTTTTAAATATCATAAAACTCCTTTATAAAAATTAAAATGTCGTCATGAAAGTTTAAATCAAGAAAAAGCATTTATTTTCATTCCACCAAGTTAAACAAATAACAAAATAAATATATATTTTCATTTCACTAACAAAATTGACAAGATAGATAGATATATATATATATATATATATATATATATATAGATATGTACATAATATATTAAATATGTTAGACTAACATATATCCAGTTTTTGACGACTTTCACTTTCTATCCGTTGTATAAAATATCAAATATAAATATAATATATAACATATGTACCTTGTAGCCCTGGTATATATATTTAACTGTTTTAAAAAAATAATGTATCATAAATACGGTGTACCTTAAAACACATATATAATTATTGTACTGTTTGGCGTGTCGTTGTACTTAACTAAATTAAATATTTTTATTTTTATCTAAAATTTTTTTATCTATGTTCTTTAGAATATTAATTCATCTCGACGAAAATAATCTAAAAATATAAAATTTTGTTCAAAATCTAAAAAATTCAAATAAGGACGAAAAATAATAAAATATTAATCTAATAATTACCATGGCCCAAATAAAAATCATAAGATTTTTTCCGACGCATAATCCTGTAAATTTGACAGGACATAATTTGGAGGAAAGTAACTCTTAATGGAAAAATATGAAGTCTAGGACCTACTACTTTCTTGGTAACTGAACACTAAAAACGTTGTAGGAAATTTAGTTTTCCCATCCTTTTCTGACGACTGAACAAGGCTGAAGAGACCAGACACAGAATTTGTGAGAAGTCACTACAACAAATTCATGATATGCCTACGTAACTCAGTATATCGGCAAATGTATATTTGCGTAGGCAAAGTATTTTGCCGATGGAAAACCTTACGTCGGCGCTTTGTCGCCAGATGCATGTCGCTAATGAGATTTGCCGATGCAAACTCTCTTCGTCGGTAAAAGACAGTACTTTTGCCGATGAAAAATATTGTGTCGGCATCTTGTCGCCATAGACATGTCGCTAATGAGATTTACCAATGCAATTTCCTTCGTCGATAAAAGACATACGTTTTGCCGATGGAAGACCTTGCGTCGGCACCTTGTCGTCAAATGCATGCCGCTAATGAGATTTGTCAATGTAACTTTTTTCATCGGCAAAAGACGGTAGTTTTAGCGACATTTTTTCTTATCGGCAAAAGTGTATTTTATTTGATAAAGTATAATATTTTGCCGACGTGATATTACGTTGGCAATACTAAAACTATTGGCAACGTGATGTTATATCGCCAAAGGTAACTTGCAAAGATTTGATATAACTTTTGGCAACTACTTTTGTGTGTTGGCAAAGCATAACAAAATATATATTTTTAATTAAAATTTAATTTCTTCTAATCCCGTAATATCATCCATTTATCCATTCATAACCATCATTAATTTGGAAGTATATCCACATTCATTTAAAAGATCATCAAAATCAAAAGATGCGTTCATTAATATATATCGTAATCCAAATATAAAGTATCCAAACTTGTCCAAACATCCGAAATACATTAAAAAACTTACCCTACCAACAATGTGTTTGAAAACTAAACTTGATGCTCAATGCATCCAAAATTGCTAAACAAAACTTCAACTATAGTTATATCAAAAGTAATACCAAAAGATATTTCTAAACTATATTTAGGTCTACATGTTTGACCTTCATCTTAACAAATAGAAATTCCATTTTACTGTTCATCCAAAGTAATATCCTCATTTTCGCTCATTTGAATTATTTCTGGAATAGTAGCTGGATTTATACCATTAGCCAACATTCGCATTATATTTGCTATTAATTTTCCTTGATCAGCCACTTGTTGCTTAAGAGCAACTTCTTCTGTATTTGGGACTCTTTCAGATTGTGTACCATAGGTGCTCCTATGAATGTCATATCCCTTCATGTAACCCGATCTCTTCCCAAGCACGTCAATGGAAATTAGTTGTTCTGAACGAGTATTTGTGATGTTGGGTTGCAACTGCTCCTCAATCAATTTCACAATCTCACCCTACATCAACATACATTTCATATACATAAGAATAGTAAAACGAACTTTCCAGAATAATAATCCAGAACATCAAAATCATTAAAAGTTAAAGAGATATTGGAATGTTCATACGTACATGATGATCTTTAGCCTTCTGATCTATCCACACTTCCTTTCCCAATCGATGGCGTATGTGTGTCTCCTTGAACCTTTCCGGAAAAGACTGCTCTCTAACTATAAAACAAAACCAAAAAAACTGATGAAAAAGAACAAATTTACAGCAATAATCTCATTCGAGTGATCCCATGAAGACATGATTATGAGAAAACGTTAATTGGCCCCAGCAAAATTAATAATTATTAGATGATTCCCTGTACAAGTTAACAAACAAAGGGAAGAGTTACAGTGGTATTCAGATCCCACTTTGTGAGATGCTAAGGTCCTTGCAACGATTCACTCTTTTGGCAGGAACTTTTGGCTGGTTTAAGTTAGATTTGTTTTGAATGTGCAGCTGTGAATAAGTGGATACAATTTTCATTAGTTTTTTCTGTATTTTCACTCATTTTGTATGTCAAGGGGCCTTGCTATCTTTCTCTTTTTGTCATGGAATGATAATGATAAGTAGATCAATAGAAACACTAAAATCATGCATTCAAAAAATTGCCAGGACTCCCACACAAGAATTATGATCCATCTGTAATTTTTTTAATTGATCTGTATAGATGAAGATTGACACAAACATTGTTTTATTTTTTTCCAGAGGCTGAGAACTCCGGTGAATGGTAAGAACATGGAAAATGGAAACACGGTCCATGGTGATACAATGATGAACGGGGTGTAGCCAACTACAGAAGTCTCTGTCTTGGGTTGCTACTTTAGTAGTTATAGCCTCGGGTTTACAGATTTGTGTACTCGTTTTCGTGTCAACCTGATTTATGTATCCTAGAGGAAGGTGAATTTTGGTTATGCTTCATGGTTTTGATTCTATTCATAGTTAGTTGCGTAAGCATGGACCCTGAAATTTCTTGTGTTTCAATGGCTTTTAGATCATATTTTTCCACCAGAAACCTCTCGTGTTTCAATGGCGATCGTTGATCCCTCCGATTAATTGATCGTACAATCTCTACTATAGGAAATAGAATATTACATTCAAGTCCAGAAAAAATGAAATAGGAAAAACAAACAAAATAAAATGCCAAAAAAACTTCCACAGTTGAGAATCTTTAAGAAGTGGGTGGTCTCGGTATTAAAAGGAATAATTAGAAAGCCTTAACATCAAGCAAAATATATGGTGGTCTCGGTATTAAAAGGTTAGTTATCCAAAACTTAGCCCCACTCATCAAGTGGTGGTGGAGATATAAGCAAAGCTTTGTGGATGAGAATAATTAGAAGGAAACATGATGCACAATCTTCCGCCTGGATTTCAAATTTAATAAATAGTAGCAGGACATCACAAATATGGAGGGATATATGTTCAGTGGGGGGAGGAAACAGAATTCAAGAATTTCCAGCTATTGTCAAACAAGGTTTCATTATACAAGTAATGAATGTTTTCTTCGTGTGGTTAGCTAACCAAAATGCAATTGGGGTCAAGTCCGCACTCCACAGAAGAGGGACTTTACAAGATGACCTACAAACTCTGCAACTCTGGGGAGGAAGCCACATGCCATCTATTGCTTCACAGTAACTATGCATGTAATATTTGGTGCAATATCTTTGACTGGTGGAAGCTATCTAGGGTGATTCCTCGTATCATCGAACAAGTACTGGTCAGACATTCAAATTCAACAAAACGGAAAGCATTCTTTGGTCAACCTTCATCCACGCAACCATCTGGTCATTGTGGATCGCTCGCAATAAACTCATATTCCATAATGAGAAAGCAATAGTGGAAGACCTGACAAAATCATCAAGATCAGATCTGCTACTTGGGGAAAATCAAAATTGAACATCTACTCTGTGCAAGACATGGTTAGGTGTTTGGAAGGGATTGGTAAATGCTGATGTGAGTGTCCGAGTGTCCGATTATGCTTCATGGTTTTGATTCTATTCATAGTTAGTTGCGTAAGCATGGACCCTGAAATTTCTTGTGTTTCAATGGCTTTTAGATCATATTTTTCCACCAGAAACCTCTCGTGTTTCAATGGCGATCGTTGATCCCTCCGATTAATTGATCGTACAATCTCTACTATAGGAAAATAGAATATTACATTCAAGTCCAGAAAAAATGAAATAGGAAAAACAAACATATCACGAAACTAAGTATATCACCCCACTGCTGCTCTAAGCCCTTCACCATGGATATTGTGCAGTGGTGGCCGGTCGAAACTAAAGAATTTTTCCTTACGTGAAGAATTAAAACAAATGAATGCATGATTTGTCACGAGACAGAGACTCAATTGGAGGCTCCCTTGAAGACATATCACATCCAATGAATCAAATTATTTGTTTTACAAGTATATTCACCATAAATCAAATGCCGAACATCAAATAAGCTCCTGATTGAAAAAATTGTTTTACAGCTTGAAATGCATGACCAGATGAAGAAGCATACGAAAACAATAAAAATCTCATTCAAGCAAAGACTGATAGGGAAGTAAAATCAACAGAACGCGAACTGCTGCAACCAAAAACAACAGAAACACGAAAAACAACAGAGACGCTGAAAACAACAGAAACGCTAACCCAAACTGTTGCAACCCTAACGCGGACGCGAACTGCTGCAACTCTAACACGAAACTGCTGCAACCCTAACTGTACTGCTGAAATCAACGGAAGCCCTAGAATCTGGAGACAACGATGTTTTGATTAGAGTAGGGGAGGGAGAGAGCGAGAGAGAGAGAAAGAGAGGAGAGACGGCGCCGCACCGCTGATCAGAGTAACGGAGAGACAGAGAGGGGAAAGAGGCTAAATGCTTTGGGAATTTTGGCACTAATTTTACCACTTGGCGGTAAATTGCTGTTAAATGGTAAAGTTAATAATACTAATGGGAATTTTGGCGCTAATAATACTGATGGGAATTTTGGCTCTAATTTAACACTCATATTTCAATAGTTAAGTTATATTTATATATATATACTACTTTAAAATAATTTTAAATTTTTTTGTTACACATGTAAATCACCATAATTTTAAATACATAAAATATTTTTAAAGAAATAAACGTGGACAAATTGGGAGATGAATAAATAGAAAATCGATACCGAAAACCAAATAGACAAAAATTAGAATACTCGAGGGATTAAAGACTCATAGTGGACCACTCGAGCACCACCTAAGTTCTTTTTTGGTGATTAGAACCATCTATATCTTAGATATTACAAAGAACGTCAATCCTGCCCAAAATAAATTTGATCACATATATGTTGAAATTAAATTAAATCATACAAAAAGTGTAATTCAAATAATACATTTTGTCCCGATCAGAGAGCACCCTAAACTTGATCAAGCCAAATTTTTACGATAATGAATTAATCAAATACCATAACAAAATCAACGATTTGGATCATCATGATTGTGTTGCGGTTGCATGGTTATTGTACATTCAGGTACAACACAAGACTTAATTTATGATCAATTACATTGAATGTATAGATTTTTAAGGTAAGTACCAAGTTAATTCTTACAACCATCGATCTAAACCGTTAGGATTTCATGTCTCACTAATTTGATCATTATAACTAAAATCGAAGATTATCGGATGTTGGCGTCCACGTGATCAGATGAAATTTAATGCATCCCTAAGCATTATAGTCATATAGTGGACCATCTTACTCTACTTCATGAGTTTTAATTTGGTGATCAGAACCGTTTATCAATTATCCTTTACATGTTTATATTTGTTTCATTTGTGGAGGTATTCATGAATTCCTATCATTTTCCTATGCCTTTTATCTTTGATCCGAACACTGCCTAACACTACTAGAATAATAGAAACCGTGCAAAGAAAATTATTCATTTTTAATCATTTAAAAATCATGATAAAAAAGTAAAGTCATTTTTAATCACATTTTGTCTAAAATCGTGATAAAAAATTATTTATTTTTACTCATGGTTTACTTTAAAAACGTTATCAAAAAGTAAAGCATTTTTAAGCACTGTTTATCTAGAACCGTGATAAAAAAATATATAAATAATGATGCCATTCTAAAAGAATAAAATTAGGTAGTTTAACTAATTTTTATTTTTATCTTTTTTTCCTTCAGTTTTTCCACAGAAGATCCCGTTCAAGGCCCACAGAAGATCCCTTTCGAATGGTGATCTTGAAGACCCCATTCGAAGACATAGCTAATTCGCGGAAGGTGAAATTCGACGGCCATTTTTAATCACAGTTCGAAGACCATTCGAAGACCTCATTAATTCGCAGTTTGAAAACCTAATTCGCAGTTCTTCTCAGATAGAATATTTGAAGTAAGATGTTTATCGTCTCCTCTGTATATGTGCTCACGTTAAAACTTTATTCGAAGATGAATTTATTTGAGTGGAATTGAGTGTTTTCTTATATATGTATGAATGGGACTATTTAGTTTTTCAATTTAGTTTCCTTGTTCATCTGGACCTTGACTATTATGTACTGTGTCACTACCACAAATAAGAAATTTGATTACATAATTTTATAGCATTTTTTTCATTATGCTATAATAAATGATAACAATAGCATTTATTTATCTATTTTATATCATTCTTTTTTTATGCTACAATAAAGGATAACAATAGCATTTTTTACCTATTTGATAGCATTCTTCTTATTATGTTATAATAAAAAGTAAGAATAGCATTTTTTTATAGCATTCTTTCATTGACAAAGTGCCAAAAAAACAGCGCCAAACATTCAGCCAAATTATTCTTTTTCCCACCTCTATTTTCCCCTTTCCTGTCTCGTGCAATACCTTTCACTCCTGCAATACCAGTCTCCTTCCCTCGCTAACTCATTCTCCCGCCACCCCTTCTCTCTTCTCATTTGTTGCCACAACGAAATCTCTCTCTTCGTTCTTCGTTCGTCGTCTTCGTCTTCTTCAAGCTTTGGAAGGAAGCTTCTCCACCGTCTGCAGTGTGCTCTCTCTCTCGTCTAAGGTTGTCTTCAATCATTATTTTCGGTGTTTGATCAGTTTTGCAGTGAGTTTATTTCGGTGGTTGATCAGTTTTCAATCATTATTTTCACTGGGTGTACTTTGATTTGGCATGGAATTGAGTCGATTTGGTTTTGATTCAAGTGGAGTAGAACTTCATGTATCTTCCTTCATATTTCGAGTCTTGGTTGCGCACTAGGTGTTTGATGATATGTGAAAATGAAATCAAACATCACTTTAATTCTCTAATGGATTGTCATTATGTATACTTCATTTTATAATAACATGACCTCATATCTGTAGATATTGTCGAAATAGACTAGTCTATGTAGCAAACCAAATCTATCAGGTTTATAAAAGCAATACATACTTTAGTCCACATAGAGTATTGCAATTGCTACTTCATTTCGCAAGGAAGTGCACACCTGGGCTTTAGGCATGTTTGATGGTTAGAAAGCTTAAAATAACTCTCTTATGATGGTTTGAAGTGTCTTATGTTTCTCCTCTCTCAGGCTGTTGCCATTCCACCTATGAATAATCTCCTATCAAAGCGGGTTCCTGTGGTAGAGAGGAGTAGATCCTTGGCTCTTGTATGTGGTGGGAGTATCAAAAGGGAGACTCACCAAGCTGATGCCATACCTTGGATCTATTGCTGGCTTGACATTTTCACCCTTTCTGATTCACGAAATTGGGTGGCGATCAGTCTTTTATTCTTTTGGTTCTCTAGGCACTGTTTCGGTTGCATTGTGGCTAACTAAGGTAATTATTTGTTATTAACTAGTTCTGTTTTTCTACATAATCCACTTTTTGAGCTTTGCTGTAGGCACACAGTTCCCCTTTTTTTTCCCCCTCGCAAAGGCTAATAAGTACAAGTATATACCTTTTGGTTAGCAAGTATTCAACCAAACAGGAACAAAAGAAAAGAACAAAAAAACATGTCCCAAACCTCCTGAGGCATTTAGGAAACCAGTTAAACTAAGAAACAGATCACAATGAAAGAAAAGAAACAGAAAATAGGTTTTGTTACTTAATCTGATGATATGCCCATTGTCAGCGACTAATTTGCTATGGGCTTGGCGACTAATTTGCTTGCTTTAAAGTGCTATGTATTCAATTGTTGGACTAATCTGCAAAAATTGTTGGTTGATTTGGCTAATATAGTATTTTAAAGAGAAATAGGTAGAACAGAGAATATTATTAGAGTTTTGAAAGAAATATTGCTGAACTAAACTAAAATTATACGCTGTTGAGAAGAAGAATTAGCTAATAGGTTTTGCACTTGCTCTAATATATCCATATTCCATTTGCAAAATGCCTAAAGGCAGCCAACCACACAACACACAAGACCCATAAAACGAAAACAGTAAGTACTAAAAGCAAACATTTATTCATAGCCAGCATTCCAGATCAAACCACCATCCCACGCAAAAGAAAACGTGATTATCTCTCAACCAATCTTAACCTCGACGAACTTGGGCTTCTTCGGCTCAGGAGGCGGCAATTTCTTGATAGTAACAGTCAGCACTCCGTCCTGACAAACAGCAGAGACGGCATCAGTGTTGGCAGATTGTTTGCAAGTTGTGAATTTTTGGAGAGTCATGGAGATGTTCATGGGAATCCGTTTCTTTGATTTTTATTTTGGAGGTGTTTAGCCAAGCATATGTTTTCTTCCAGGCTCACTATATTATTCTTTGATGTCATCTCTTTGCCCATGTTCTTCAACAAATTTATTAACTGCTATTCTAGTTTTGATGGAATTGCAAAAATTATTGCCAAGTAAAATACGAGTACAATAAACTCCACCAAAGAGTCTAAATTTGTGATCTGTGCTATGAAGCTATTTGAGGTTTGAGTGGGACCTGTTCAAGGTTCTAATGTTCGTATCACTCATTTTAGCTGTAGTGGTTGCGATGATGCAAGTCCAGGTGTAACGGTTGTAACGTAGCACTAGTGATAACAAGAGACGTGAGTTTTTTTTTCTTTTCCGCAGCATAGAAATAAATAACCCATATCTACATTTTTTTCAACTTTTTGTACCTTATCCTCTTATATTTTATATTTTTGTGCTAAATTTAAGTTGTCTTAAAATTTGTTTTTATAAAGTGATGTGTACTAGATATGTAGTGTTTCAAATTTAATCTATTCAGTATAAACTTGCTTGTTATATAAAGAAGGATAGGAACACATGCTGTTCTCTCATTTCAAGGATACCGTAATTTGACGTTCTATTTTAATGAATGTAAAGAAAACTGAAGATTTCACCAACAACATGCACTCTCGAGCTGCTGACTGGCTACCATTTACTGTCTGGATACCCTTTGGTGTGGGAAACTTAGTTTTTCTGGTGGAAGGTGGAAGGAATGGTTTCCAGACTGGATACACATTCCCTTCCCATAGTGAAATTGTACATGGAGGGGATTGATGTCGAGTATCACGAACTTGCATTTCTTTGTGATACAGCTTATCCAGGCTGGGAGCGGGATTTTTTTGAGGGGTAGCTCTTGGCTGGCATTGAACCCGTAGATAGGCATCTTCACCGGCATGAGGTCTGACTCCTTGAGTTTGAGCTTCTCAAAGGTGTTGTAAGGAAAAAAACACATGAAATATATGAAATACATTAACTAGAACAATTGCAGACTAAGATCAATTGGTCGGAAGTGTCTCATGTGACAACGTACTGTTTACTAATAGAAAAGTAAATGGATCAGTATTCACCACCAAAATAAGTGATGTGGAGCTCCTTGAGATTCAATTTGAGCTAGACTACTACTGATGCTCCCTTCATTCTTTTTCTTGAGTTTCATAGGATATAAACAACTGAACGATGACATTTTAAGCATCCTGTTCTTATTGCTTTGCTTGGTGGACCAATCGGGGATAAATACATAAGATTATGATCATAGGATGGTAGATACTGAGACAGGTAAGGATAGTTGTGACTATATCTTGATTCATAATTGTATGATGGAGATTATCGTAGCACCAGTATTTTAAACCATGGACCGGTTAAATCTGCAAATGCAGTTGCTTCAAGTGGCTTTCAACTTTGGCTGGTTCTTGAATTAGACCTTGACATATATTCATACGAGACTCCATATATTAATGTTCAGGTCCCCATTAATCCTTTACAAAGTCCAAATGAGATGCTGCAAATCCAAAGTTATTCATCAACCCAATATGCAACTCATAATGATGTTTTTTCTTTTCTTTTCACTTTCAGTCTGAATTCTTTTCTTGACCGGGACATAACTGCTATCAGCAACTGACTTCTTTATACCAGAGATTTCCTACAAAAATCTGGCAAGGACTTCACGATTATGAAAGTGCTCCCATCAGGTGTTTACCATTACCGGTTTATTGTTGATGGGCAATGGAGGTACTCTCCGGAGTTGCCACAGGAGCGTGATGATTTGGGGAACTTCTTTCATGTCCTTGACTTGCAGGTAAATATTATATGATCATGTTATGTGTTTTTGTTGATAACATATAGATTCAACCATTGGACTAGTTCACTTTGCTGGGAATATTAAACAGAAAGTCCAACACTGTTTTGTTTCATATATAGCTGACATGGAAGATGTAAACCAATCCAGTGATTTTAACATCTTTTAGCAAACACATATGGTTACTTGATAATGCTTAGTCCAATCTGTCTGAGGTCTGTTTACATACATATGACTTGCTTTTCTGAGCCTGGGGAAGTCTATGCAAGGGTATTGGCTGCTGTCAGTGGGCTGCCGTCAAATTTGTATGGTATGAATGCTCTATTCGTGCTTACATACGAATTTCTGCAATTTGTTTTGTTTTGTTCAATGGGCTGGTTTCCTCTCCTACCTCATGTGGTAGTTATATTGCTCCAAGTTTCAAGGTTTACGCTTTTCTTGGGCCTTTTGCTTTATGGTTTCTATTTTTTTGGGTTATGCTTCTGTTTTATAAGGTTTAGGCTTTTCTTGGGCCTTATGTTCTATGGTTCAATGCTTCTTTTATTTGTTGTATAATTGGTGCTTGCCAACTTTGTTCTGAGGAAGGTCTGCTAGGATTGATATGGTTTCCCTTGTCACATTAATGGTCTGTGTGGTTTGATTCTGAGGTTGGGTGATCTGCTAAGATTTGTTGTCTTATTTGCGGTTGCTAAAGCTTGGTCCATTAGGAAATTGTTTTGTCAAAATGGTTTGGTTTTTGCTCGTTCTTCTGATGCAAATGGGTTGGTCTCAATGTAGCCTAGGTTCTGTGTTACGGGAGGCTGTGCTGATTGGGTTTCAAAAAGCTTTGTTGCAAGTTGCTGATGGTTTTACTGGGAGTATCAATAGGTTGAATTCTATTTTGTCAACGATCTATTGCCTTCTTTATGGGTCAATGGTGTATTTTGTTTTGGCTTTAGCAGTTCTTGGTAAGGGGTTTTCCCCTTCCATCCATCCTTCACATTTTCCTTTGTCTTTCCATCTGATGCTACATATTGGTATCATGATTTTTTCGTAATATTGTTGTAACTTCTATGGTTGCGTGCAGGACAAAGATAGCCGCATATGACTCAAAGTTTGACACCAAAATAACATGATCTAAAACCAATCCAAGAAAATTGAACAGCTCAAGGTTAAATGCTCTCAACTCTGCTGCTACCAGCTACGATGACGAGGACGAGGCTGATGATGAGTGAATGTAGCAGTATAAGTTTGGGTGCTTCTTACACACAGTCATGTTTGGTGTTTCTTTATTTGTCTGTTTTTAACTCCAAGATGGTCAATTTTGCTTGTTTTGTCTGCTGTCCCAGAACAGAATACAACTGAGAAGTTGGTTTTAAGTTTTTGCATTACAAATCATCAGTATTAGATTCCCTAAACTATTTGGTACGACTTAACTTCAGACGGTTTTGTTTCAATTACTTGGCAATGAGGAATTTATGGTGTCAATCTACATTATATCTTTCTGAAGTGATATTTTTTTGCTTTTAAATGGGAGTTGAGATTCTATCTCTATGTATTATGTCATGGATTCTTTGTTTAATATTTAAAAAAAAAATTGGTGCTATTAATTATATGTAGTTTTTAATGGCTTATTTTATCGGATATAGGGTGTTCATTAATTAAATGGTCACTTTTGATGGTTCTCGATTCTTCAAGGATTTGGCTACTGTTTGCAGTTTGGTAAAAGAATTTGTAAGATTACATATAAGAATTTGTTTGTTAAGTATTTGATTTTATCGTTTTGATTACATATAAAAATTGTAAGGCTACTGAATAATATGTTAGTGACTGAGTATTGTCATTTTGGATATTATGTTCAATATATTCTTATGTTATTTTGAATATTATGTTTAGTGATTTAAATGACAAATATAATTTTTTAAAGATATTATTTTCAAAATTTGTACTTGTTTTAGAGATAAATCCGGCACGGTACTCCGATATGCTTCGGTATCAGTATGTACAGTACCAATAACAAAATCGGTACACCTGGAACGAGATTAACAACTTTGACTCGATCAACACAAATTTTCAAGAGAATGAGAGTACTTTTCGGCGAAAACATATCTCATTGCTAAAAGTGTACTTTTCAGTGATGCGATCGTCGATTCGCATCGCCGAATGTGAATTTGTTTCGGCAACATTTTTCATCGCTAAGAGTATACTTTTCGGCAATGCAAATGGTGTCGCCAACTGCGAAGACTTTTTGGTGACAACATTGCTCATCGCCGAAAATATACTTTTTGGCGACAACATGTCTCATCGTTAAAAGTATACTTTTCAGCGATGCAAATTGCATCGCCAAATATGACATTTTTTCGGCGACAATATTTTTCATTGCTGAAAGTATACTTTACGGCGACAAAATTTTCCATCGCTAAAAGTATAGTTTTCAACGATGCAAATTACGTCGCCAAATGTGAAGAGGTTTTGGCGACCACATGTCTCATCGCCGAAAGTATCGTCATCAAAATGAAATATCTTTTGCCGATGCAACTTGGATCGCCAAACCTGAAGACTTTTCAGCGACAACAATTCTCATAGCCAAAAGTATCGTTGCCAAAATGAAATAACTTTTGCCGACGAAACCCAGGTCGCCGAACATGAAGACTTTTTGGCAACAATAATTCTCATCGGCGAAAGTATAGCAAATTTAGTCGCCAACAATTCTCCCACCAATCTATTCGAGCTAATCATTAGCGACCAGAATTGCCGATGAGTTTGTCAAAGTATGTCGCCAATACATACTCAACGGCGACGCGTTTTTTGGTCCATCGCTATTTTGGTCGTCGTTTGTCCAATTTGTTGTAGTGAGTGTCTTTTAAAAGAAAGAAAGAATTAAGATCATACACTTAGAAGAATATTTGTTTAATGCAATGAAGAAAAAAAAAACAAAGAATGCTGCCAAAGATGTCATAAGGTTGGTGACTTTGTTCCTCATAACAACAATCTTCTGTGCAATAATAGGACCAACAATCAGTTGGTCGTACATTAAATATGATGAAAATATTGAGGAATTGGCATCTTATGCCTGGTCGACTAACATCAATGAATTCTTGCTACAAAAGTTTGTGTTGAGGTTGTAATATACCTCGTGTAGTGGCCCAACATGTTCTGATTAAGTATACTTGCGGTATTTAAACGTCAATTTTATCAAATAATACACGTTGGATAGCTCTTGTCCAATTTCAGGTTTTCTATGAATAAAACTGTATTTTGGCAATGAAATCGTGAACTCTGAATGCCGAAAAAGATCCCATTCGAGGAAAGAGGAAAGTGCGATTGGAAGGAGTGCCGAGGCCGAGGGTAATGCAAAACGCGAAGACAATTGAACAAGTCAAGATCAAAAGTCATTCATAGCATGACTGGTCAAAAGAAAAAGAAAAGCCAACACAAGGGAGCGTGACCAGTCACGCGTATCAAGCCAACACAAGGGAGCGTGACCGGTTAGACCAAACCAACCAAAAAGTCAGTAGCCTTAGGTGATCAGTCACACGCATAAAGCTAACTCTGTGACCAGTCAGGCAAATGCATCTCAAAATTCTAGTAGCTTCATGTGACTGGTCAGAGATGAAGCCTGACCAGTCAGGCACGAGTTTACGAGCATTGTTTTTGTTTCTTTTTATTTTATTCAATTTAACTCCGTAATTTGTTTTCCATTAGAATTAGGAAATCTTTCCCCAAGTTTCCTCCTAAGTTTTCCCTATTTAAAGACCTAGGAGGCTTATATTCAATTCCTAGCATTAGTTTTCTCTTAGGTTTTCATTATTCTAACAATTTTATTACTTCCAATTCTCAAGCTTCATTCAAGTTATTTAAGTTTTATTCAAGCAATTCAAGTTCCATTCAAGTTTAAAGTAAAATGGAAGGATTTCACGAATCTCGCATACTTTCTTAACTCATTAGTTTCCTATTTTAGTTTAAATTGCAATTCTAGATCTTAAACTAATCAAACCAAAGATTAGCGTCCGAAACACAACAGCTTCAAGTTCTGATAACAACTTTCCAACTGTTCCTCATGGATCGGTACTCTGTCTTGCCTATTATACTAATTCTCTATACTTTTGAGACAAGGATCAGTTTTAATATTAAATATTAATTTGGGCGCATTAGCGACACTTTTGCTGGTCGATCATATTTTTGGTGCCATTGCCGGAGAACAGTCAAGGCAAGGTACGTAACTTGCAATTGTTAATCTTTTTTTCTTTTATATATCTCTTTATTGGGGAGTATTTTTTGTGTATGAGTGTTTACACTCATGATCACACAAATCGACTGGTTAGAATTGAAAACCTCCTCAATAACGCGATGGCAGCCAACAATGGGGCCGGTGATGTACAAACACCACCGCCACCACCACGAACCATGCGGAAGTATCTACACCAACTCGCAACACTACCCCTTCTTATTTTAATTTTTTGAAAGATCTGCCGATTAATGATATCTTTCACGTTAAGCTAAATATGTTGCCTATGCTTCTCATGTTTCACGGAATAGACTCTGAAGATTCTTATCACCGTATCCGTGATTTTGAAGAGGTGGTTAGTACTTTTACTAAACTTTAAAGTCTAATACTGTGCCTTCAATGCATCAAACCACCGCTTTAATGAAACAAATTCAAAACTTTTCTAAGAGACCCTGTGAGAACCCGAAAAAAATAAAATAAAATAAAATAAATAAATAAAATAAATAAATTATATTTTGGAATGTGGTTTGCGTGGTAGTTTATTAAAATTTTTGTATAAAATGACTTGGGATTTATGTGTGGTGAAAGTTGGACTAAGGGTTTGAGGGTAGCATGTCTTCAACTTGAGGGGTGTGGGTGTAATTGGAGTGTAATTGGGTTTATATCAGATTTTGGGGAAAGAGAAGACATTTCTCCCACTCTTTCCCTCTCTCTCTCTACCCCGACACACACTCCCTCTCTCAACCTCTCCACATATCCTTGCTTCTACACCAGATTTTCTCTCGGATCTTTGAAGAATCATTCGTACACGGAAGGTATCTCAAGCTTGATCGCGTTCTTTTCGCTTGGAAGGACTTGGTTCGAGGTTTTCCACCATTGGAGGTTAGGGCTTGTTTTGGAAGCTCAAATCCTTTGATCCGACACTTTAGGTAGGGATCTCTTGCCTCTATTATGTGTTTATGACTTGTTTTTGGTGTTTGATGAGCTTTGTTGTTGATTTTAAAGTGTGTAAATGGAAGATTGAAAATCTGTGAGAAATCTGAAAATTTTTGCCCAGATTGTTTTACTACCGGTAGTAGGGTCTGTACTACCGGTAGTACTGTTGTTTTCCAGTTTTCGGATTTTGGGCAGTAGGTTTTACTACCGGTAGTAGCGCTGGTACTACCGGTAGTAGTTGTGGTGATACTTGTGGTAGTTCTGGCAGTAGGTTTTACTACTGGTAGTAGCGCTGGTACTACCGGTAGTAGTTGCGGTAATACCTGCGGTAGTAGCATTTGAACTACCGGTAGTAGATATTGTACTACCGGTAGTAGGGGCTGTTTTGACCAACTTTCTTTTAATTGGAATAATTATTAAATATTTAAATTGTTGGCCTCTAAGGGAAATATTTGCACTTATTCCCGGTCATACCTAAATGATGAGTAAGTGATATCGGGAATCCTTTTGGCGATTAAGCATTTATGCATTATTTCTTTGGCTTGTCGAATATGACTTGGAAATTATTGTATCGTGGTGGTTGCTTTGCATTGACACGAAATATTGTTGGGCTCTCCGACGAGAGATGTGCCGGTTATACGATGTTTGGCTCTCCAACGGGAGAAGTGCCGGTTATACGATATTTGGCTCTCCGACGAGAGATGTGCCGGTTGTATGATATTTGGCTCTCCTACGAGAGATGTGCCGGTTGTATGATGTTTGGCTCTCCGGTGGGAGATGTGCCGGTTATACGACATTTAGCCTCCAACGGGAGATGTATTAAAATATTTCAATATTGTCGAGACACCGAAAGACGAGGTGATAGTTGGAAGGTGATAAACTAATTGTTATACGCGTATCATTATCGAATGTTCATGAATCATGCCAAACCATTGCATATTCATGTAATATTGGCATAGACATCTCTACTGGGCTTGTAGCTCACCCTTTCCTTCTTTCAGGTACGGCTTCAGAGATATGATTTGGGCTTGCATGGATGCATGGCAATTGCATATTTTTTAAGGAATGTCATGATGGGAGTTATATATCATCTTTAAAACATTTCTTTTGAAAAGATGTAAAATAACTTCCCTTTTGTGGAATCATGTACTCAAACTCAATTCCTTTGTAACACTTGAACTTGTATTTGGTTATCGGGCCGGGACTGCCTTCTTTCGGGTTGTAATTCCTTGAAACTTACGGATTTAATTAGATTTCAAGTATGATAATTTGGAAGTATTTTCATGAAATTGGTAGATTTTATTTAAAATATGAATGTTTATCTTGCTTAAAAACCCGGGCGTGACAGACCCAATGAGACTTTTTATGAATGTTGAGAACATTTTAAGGAATATTTGTCAGCGATTCTGCATCACGGTTATGACGATTGGCAATTGGTTGATTTCTTCTACAAAAATATCTCTGCATGCAATCACCAGTTTATAAACATGATGTGTAATGCGAATGTTCTGAATAAGCAACCTGCAGACACGTTGGATTACTTGGATAGTTTGTAGCAACCAGCAAATCATGGGATTCCACTGATCCCCATGATCAAACCTATAAACAATATTCGTCTGCTCAAAATGCCCCTAGAAAATATGTCCTAAGGGAAGAAGATGATTTCAACAGAAAGCTTGACCTACTAGTTAAAAAATGGATAAATTGAAAATTAATAATGTCGGCGAGGTCTCTTCTAGATCTCGGCAAAGTGAGTTGTGTGTGATCTATGAGACACTAGGGCATCCTGCTTTCAAAGAGGTATTGCATGGTTCTGATTCGCAAAAGTGAATGCCCTCAATCAGGGGCAAAAGCCATACAATGTTGCTTACTATCTAGACCACCCAAACTTCAGTTGGAGAAATAACAAGCCGGTTGAGCCTACTGCTGGTCCACCGGATTTTTTCAACACAAGGGCCACCAAATTTTCAAAATCAATTTCAGGATCCCAATCAGAATTTTTCTGCACCACAAGGGCAAGGACAACATCGATATCCGCGCAATGCTTCTCAGGGACCTTTTGTGGGTTCCAATGCTTATCAACTACCTCCAAAGCAGAATCTTGAGGATCTATTGTCAAAATTTATAGAGGGCCAAACAAATATCAATGAGCAAACTACACAAGTTATAAGGGACATCCATTCTCAAGTGGCTAAAATCACTTCGACTCTAGGGGCATTACAACAAGAAAAAGGCAAGTTTCCTGTCCAACCACAGGCAAATTCCTAAGTCAACTTTATGTGAGTAGCTCCACACCTCAGAATCTTAAGCAAGCTAAGTCCATCGCAACTTTGAGGAGTGAAAAGAAAGTCGATAAGACTATTTCTCCAAAAAATTGTTTCTCCTCCTGTTCCCACTTCTACTTCCAGTTAAGGACCCTAAGTACTTCTACACCACCAACCACAAGCACCACTAAGGGAGACTCTGTTGTCTCCACTTGTCCTGTTCCAACACCGTTTTCTCATACACTGTGGGCCCAGCCCAAACTCAGCCACACTGCTAAAATATGTGAATTGTTTAAACAGATTAAGGTGAACATTTTCCTACTCGATGCTATTAAATAAATACCTTTTTATGCTAAATTTTTGAAAGATTTGTGCACTCATAAACATAAACATAATGTACAAAATAAGGTATTTCTTACTCAGCAAGTTAGCTCCATCATTCAGACTCCCATTCCACCCAAATACAAAGATTCTGGTTGTCTTACTATTTTCATTCAGATTGGGGGGAAAGCTGTGGAGAAGGCCTTACTTAATTTAGGAGCTAGTATGAATTTGCTATCATATTCTGTGTATGAGCAGCTTGGCTTGGATGATATGAAATCTTCTTCAGTGACTTTCCAATTAGCTGACAGAAGTGTTAAGGTTTCGAGGGGAGTAGTTGAAGATGTTTTGGTACAGGTAGACACTTTTGTCTATCTTTTTGATTTTGTGATTTTGGATACTTGTCCTATGTCAAAAAATTATGAAACCCTACTAGACGAAATTAGGATTCGTACCTTCGAGATTTGTCTGGTTTGATCTCGGCGATCTTCACAGTTTGATCCTGATTAAACTTTGAGCAAGGTTAGAATGATCTCGCTCGACTAACCTCAAGATCTTCTACTATAATCCTATTGCACCTTGATCACGTACTGAGAGTGGGTTCAAAAGCATGATCTCTTTGCCTTCACATAACTTCTCTCAGTTTTTCGAACATCAAGTTGTGTCTAACCTAGAAGGCATAGCGTTGTATATATAAGCAACAATACGGACCCCTAGGAGAAATATGGGATGGACTTCCTATATAATTCGGGATTCTTAGTCCAGCACGGATTAATTTTGAATTATATAAATTATAATTCATACCATTACAGAATTATAATTGTATTCCCCTCCCATATCTCAAAATTATATTTCGAACTCCATATTATTAAATGCTTATTTATCTCCCCACGTTAATATTACAGATACCCGTTGATTAAAATAAATTACTGACAATTTGTTTAATCAACATCTATAAAATTGCTTGAGACCTTCCACTTAACTTATTCGTTATGTCGGATACTAATATCCACCTACAGGTTTTGACATAATCAAAACTTATAAGTTTTCTGAAGAGAATATCACCAATCCCTATAAAGGGACGTGGATTTCATTAATAATTAATAGTTGTCATACACTTAATATTGTGACCCAACCCTTTGAGACTATTGGCCTATATGGCCTCACTCTATAATGAATCAAAGTCAACAATATTAAATGTACACATCGATTAATTTTCTTTGGATTAAGAGTACAAGCACACATAATAACCATGAGATGTATATTGTATTATATTATCAGTATAAATACAATTACCTCAAAGTGGTCATATTTAATACGCACAAAGTGTACTAACACAGTGAGTTAAAACTATACCATTTTTCGTAGTCAAGACAGACCTGCTGAAACACTGTATTACAGTCCTACTGGTGGTGTGTCCAATTCTACCTAATACTGTGAACCAAAAATTTATATTCTACAATAACCGATAATCTGATCCTCTGTGTGTAAGCCAAACTCTATGTATCAAATTATCTACGATGTAGAATAAGAGACACTCATGCATAATATGATAAGATATAATGTAAACATTGCCCATTAAAATTCTCATTAAGAAAAGAAATGACTATTTGAATAATTCAAATAAATATTAATCCATTACATAAAGTCATGACTTTTTGTATAAAATCCCAACATCATCCAGTTAGATTTGATCACTTATAGTGGAAACTCAACTCAACTAGTTGATACTCTCGATCTCTTGAGTTCGATGAGAAATTATACCATATGTTGTGATTGTAAGTACTTTCAAGGTTTTTTTTATGCTATCGCTACATGGGCATCATCAAGAACCTACCTATGTGAGTGTAGAGGTGGTGTCGCTTCCTACAGGTCACGGTAGCTAGATCTTAGAGTGCTCATGAAATTAAGATATGGATCCAAGGCCAGTGCATCGGTTAGTTGATTGGAATATCTGCAAGATCGAAAGGATTATCTGAGAGACATGTCCGACTAGTCAGTAGGGGACAACTAGTTTAAAGACATATCTACTATGTTACCTTGATTAGCTTTGATGTGTTTTCACTAAGTGAATGGCTAAAGCCGTGAGACACTATTCATGTATCTGTAAACCTTACAAGAGAATAAAAAATAGGGGTACTTAATGTTGAGTCCTATCTCTAAAACTAATCTAGTGTTTCATCCTAAACACTTTTCAATATTAATTTTGCATCCTAAAATTCAAAAAATACCCAAAATGACCCTAAAAATAAATAGAGCACTAAATCAGGATTGTCCTAAAAATAAGGGATGTGTTTACCAACTTACCTTTAATATTACATTGACTGTCCAAAGAATCAGACGATTTCCGATCGGCGCTTCGGTTCTGTCCTAAAAATAAGGGACGGTTCGTATTCTCTCTCGCTGTTTGCCCACCAAAAACTCCATCGAAGTCCACTGTTTGCCCTTCGCATCCCGTCCTGCGGTCCAGTCACCGCGGCAGCAACTGAAGACCGGCGACGTCTGTACTTTGGTGTCACTGGCGGACTGGGTAGTTTTCCGATCAAACACCCAGCCGTTGTTTTGTATTGTGTTCTGGGTTTTCAGCCTCTGTGTTAGGGTTCAAAAAATGCAGTACCGTGCAGACGAACGACGATCTAGGGGCCCGATATACCGTCTACGACAGACCCTTGACGCGTATTAGGACCCGTGCCAAGAACTACGGGCCGAGATACTACATGAGCTAATTAGAAATGGGAAAAAATAGGATGTAATATATTATCACACATGTTGTGCAATGTTTTGACAATTTTTAGTACATTACGTTGATGTTAGACTCCTTTGTGTGCGGTGGTAAATTTCGTAGAAAGGGTGGTAATTGTAGTTAGGGGATGGTAAATTTCAGTATATGATGGTAAATTGGATGGATGCGATCAATTTCATTGTGGGATTCATGTTCAATGTTCAATTTTGGTCAGTTAATTTTGATGGTTAATTTCAGTATATGATGTTGATGTTAAACTCATTTATTTGCGGTGGTAAATTTCGTAGAAGGGGTGGTAATTGTGGATAGGTTGATGGTAAATTTCACATTTATCATTTGATGGTCTCTCTGCATTTTACCATTTTTATATCATAACGTAAAAATGCTACACCGCTTCCTTGCGTTTTGATGGTAAATTTCTCTCTGCATTTTAAAATTTTGATGGTAAATTTCGAAATGCATTTTAGCATTTCAATGGTACATTTGTCTCAGCATTTTAACATTTCGATGGTAAATTTGTCTCTGCATTTTAGCATTTCCATGGTAAACCATCGAAATGCATTTTAGCATTTCGATGGTAAATTTGTCCCTGCATTTTAGCATTTCGATGGTAACTTTCACACACGTATTTCACCTGTTATAAGTAACCCATCGAATTTACCATTTAATATCACAAAAAATGCTACAAATTTAACCAAAATAAAATTGGAGCAATGCATACAAATTTACCATTTAATATCACAAAAAAAAAAAAATCATAACAACCGTGGCCCATCTCCAAACTTGAAACAACCATGAATCCATCCAAGTACCCAACGTACTTGTCGTAAAAAGTACGAACCCACATATTAAAAAGTGAAACAGTTAATATGTTGATGATCTAAAAAATCGAATATTCACCCTTCCAAAAGTTGTAGGTCTCCACCAAAACCGAATATTCATGATGATCTAAAAAATCAGTCCCGTTTCCGGCAACTTCCAGATTCCGGCGGCATCCTACGGTTTCCGGCGGTGGCCAACAGTTTCCGACGGGTTGTCCTATAAGTTAAACATGGCACATTTGTTGCATAAACAAAACTTCCGACGAACATTAAATCCGGCGACTTGATTCCATAATCAGTTAACTCTTTTACCTTATTTAATTCTGTAATTACAGCTATATTTATTGCCGCAACTATAAACATAACAAATTAATACAAAATATTTTCTAAATCAAAAAAGGATAAGAGAGTAATCTACCACCAAAAAATAAGGGCAAACGTGTGAACCAAGCTAAATTGGGGTTGAAAACATAAGTTTGAAAAGTGTATGGGATTCAACCCTACGTAGTGTAGGTAAAAAGGACCCTGATTTAATTTACCCTAAAAAATAACTCTTTTTTATTTTTAGAATGACGAGGATTGTTAGGAATTTTCAAAATAAATTGGTTTATATTTTGGGTATTTTTGTAAAACTTTTCTTATTCCTAGAATGCTTGCATTTGATGTTAAGTAGTCCACATTGAAAACTTGAGAAACATTTGGGTGTGACCCTATCCAAGGGGTGTAAGATTTTATAGATTGTAATTAAAGTTGGTGGTTATAAAGTTAATTTGAGGATATGAGAATTTCAAATTAAGGGATGTGTCTAATTATTAAAGGCATGACTACTTGAATAGTTATGACTATTCAAATGCAATTCTATATTAAGAGTTGTGACTTTTATCAATTGAAAAGTTGTAACTTATATTGAGAGTTTTTCATTGCATTTATAGATTAAAATGTTGTAACTTTTTAATTGTACTCTTAAACCATCTAGAAATACAAGATTTATCCAACACAATTAAACTTACTTCAATTTTTGCCCACTCTCTCCCTCTCTCAAAAAGTTCTTATATTTTGGAAGCATTTAGTTTAACTATTGTTATTCTGTCGAAATAATATTGGTGGTTTTCTGATTCTTTTTATTTTTACTATACACATATTCTGTCTGTCTCTGTTTGTGCGCATTACAAGAAAACTCACTATTGCCGACCAAATGTTTGGTTGGTAAAGGGTCCACATTTCATTAGGAATTACAATTGGCGACCAAATAATTTTGTTGCCAAGTTAGTCACGGATACACTATTGGCAATACTATTTGCCGACTAAATAAACTTTGGTCGGTAAATAGTGAACCAATCCCGGCCAAATATTTAGTCGGAAAATAGGAGACCATCGCCAACCAAATATTTGGTCAGGCAATAGAATACCATCGCCGACCACATATTTGGTCGGGGAATATGATACTATTGCCGATGAACTGATTTGGTCGGCAATAGTAAAATCATTGCCGACAAACGTATTTGGTCGGCAAAAAGTTCAATTAAACAATTAGACAGAACAATTGCCGACTAACTTATTTGGTCAGCAAATGAATGAATAGTGGTTGAAAGACTTTTTATTTTCAAAAAACGAATTACCCTGTAATAATTATTTCCGTTTCCAACACACACACACACACATATATCTCCATAATTTATTTATTCAAGCTACAAACTATTCTTCCAATAAAGCCATCAACTATGACAAATTAATTGAAATCATCAACTACAAACCATTTGCAACATTGTTTACTATATAAATCAATCAAATACTTAATGAATCAATATCCAAATACATAAAACCAAACATAACTAAAGGTCCAAAGGCTAGAGACTGTACTAAAATGCCAACTACAAGAAAGCCTATAACCAAAAACCAAATTGCTAAAAAATATATAATGAAAAGTCAACAATTACAAGAGAGTTTGTTGTCAAAAGTCCAAATGACAAGAGAACACGTTAGCAAAAGTAAAACTATGTGAGACTCTATTTTCTACCTATAAAAAGAACAAACCACAATCAAAATTCATCAAAACAAGCAGAGTGCAAGGCAATGCACACGAAAGATGAAAAATAAACAAGCAACGCATATGACATGTATAGAATTGAGGCCTACGCAAGTGAATATCTGTTATATAACAAAATTGTAACAACTTTAAGGCACAGGACTCCAACATCCATACAAAGACATGTGGTGCAGGTGAAGATTTTCAACCAAAAATAAAAAGTCATGCTGGGACTTGGAGACACACGCGGGTGACACGTTGGGACTTGGATACACACGCGGGTGACATGTTGGGACTTGGGGACACTCGTGAAACACGTTGGGCCTTACGGATACTCAGTTATATATTTGTACAACAAACTTAGACAATTAAGTACGTACCACCATTATCTTGATTCCACATGGTAACATCCGTAGTTACATGCACAATGAAATGCAAAATGTCATCTTCGCTAATGACATCTTTTGCCTAACTACAATGTTATTCTTCTTCATCTTTTACTCCCTCGAGTTATATGTGACATCTTCACTAATTATTTCAAGTTCAATGTCATTTCTCAGCAAACAGGTTTTAATGGGATCAAGTAAAGCAATTGGTGAAAACTCAGTAGTTTTATCCTGTTGGAATACTTCATCTTCTTCAATCCCCGTTGGCAACATATCAATCTCTGGGACCTTCCAAATTCCTCAACGTTGAATGTGTTCAACTACTTCCAATTGTCACCCAACTTGGTGTCATCAACGTAGAATACTTGTTGGACTTGACTTGGTAATTATAAATGAATCATCCTTGTACTATCGACTTTTAACATCAATACTAGTGCAATTTGCATCCACTCGTAAAGTTCTACTACTACTACTAGAATTGAACCATTCACATTTGAACAAAACAACTCGATGATCAAACAAATATGATATTTCCCACACTTTGGTTAAATAACCATAAAAATTGATTGTTTGGGCTTTATGATCCCCTTCCACGACCACCCCACTATTCTGACTTGTATGTCGATCGTCGCGGTCAATGGCATGGAATCGCACACTATTACAAATGCAGCCTGAATATGTATTTATTATTGCTTTAGGTCCATTGGCCAACGATCACAACTCATTGAATGCATCTGGATGTGATTGCTTCCATAATTCATTCATCTACATTAAAAGTTTGAATTATGTGAATTATGACGGAATAATTTTAATGAACATAACACATGAATCATCGAATTTATGTCTTACATGCCCTTTGAACCATTGGGGATACTCTTTGCGTTGCCTCTTCGCAATATTAACTATACCACCATTCTCCAACTGATTCTTGTGTATCATACACAACATGCATGATTGAGAAAAATGGTAAAAACTTAAACTAAATCTACAAAAGCTTTGAATAAGAACTTACTCTAGCTATGGTTCTACTTCAGGGCTATTGTACAAGACAAACTAGTGAGCCATATCACGTTGGTTGCCAACAACATTAGGTGTCCTCGGGATTAGGCTGAATGGACGAACACTTTGAGTGAATGCTACTAACTCCGGTGCACAATAACCTTTGTTGTCATTCATTTCTTCTTGATTAAACATTGTCTCAATTCCATCGAGATACATAAAGCAAAATGTCGTACATTCTTTGAAAATGTAAGCCTCCACAACTGACCCCTCGGGACGAGCTTTGTTAGCTACAAATCATTTCAGAAATCCAAGTAGCTTATAAACAATTTAGACCAGCGTGTCATATATATTAAAAATAGTGACATATTTAGATGACACAATTAGAAAATAGTACAATCAATTACCTTTCAATAGGGTACATCCATCGATATTACACTGGCCCGCCAAGCTTGACCTCGCGAGCCAGTTGAATAATCAAGTGCACCATAACATCAAAGAAAACAAGAGAAAATATCTTTTCAAACTTGCAAAGTACAAGAACAGATTGGTTCTCAAGTTTATCTAACTCACTCACCCACACTATTTTTGAGCACAATTATTGATAAAAATTACAAAAGTCAAAAAACATAGTGCCTTGTTAAACTAGCCACGCATTCCGAAGAGGAGAAGTCGTTTAAGTAGAACATGATAATCATGACTTTTGAGCCCCAAAATTTACCAAACTCAGCTATTGGACCATGGGGCTCTTCTACATTAAAATTCTTTTGAGCATTAAAAAGGTCAATTTTGTTGTGTAAGAGGTTCTAAAATTTTTATATTTAAATTTCTCCTCCATGGGACCATGGGGCCCCAAGTGTAAATATTTTTTCATTAGCTCAATAGGGTACATCCATCGATATTGCACTAGCCCGCCAAGCTTGACCTCGTGAGCTAGGTGAATAGTCAAGTGCACCATAACATCAAAGAAAGCAAGAGAAAATATCTTTTCAAACTTGCAAAGTACAAGAACAAATTGCTTCTCAAGTTTATCTAACTCACTCACCCATATTATTTTTTAGCACAACTGTTGATAAAAATTATCAAAGTCAATAAAACATAGTGCCAGTTTCCTTGTTCAAATAGCCACGCATCCCGAAGGGAAGAAGTCGTTGAAGTAGAGCATGCTAATCATGACTTTTGAGCCCCAATATTTACCAAACTCAACTATTGGACCATGGGGCCCTTCTGCATTAAAATTCTTTTGAGCATTGAAAAGGTCAATTTTGTTGTGTAAGAGGTTCTAAAATTTTTATATTTAAATTGCTGCTCCATGGGACCATGGGGCCCCAAGTGCAAATATTTTTTTCATTAGCTCAATAGGTTATATCCATCGACATTGCACTGGCTCGCCAAGCTTGACCTCGCAAGGTAGGTGAATAGTCAAGTGCACCATAACATCAAAAAAAGCAAAAGAAAATATCTTTTCAATCTTGCAAAGTACAAGAACAGAATGTTTCTCAAGTTTATCTAACTCACTCACCTACACTATTTTCGAGCACAACTATTGATAAAAATTACCAAAATCAAAAAATATAGTGCCAATTTCCTTGTTAAAATAGTCACACATCCCGAAAGGAAGAAGTCGTTGAAGTAGAACATGATAATCATGGCTTTTGAGCCCCAATATTTACCAAACTCAACTATTAGACCATGGAGCCCTTTTGCATTAAAATTCTTTTGAGCATTAAAAATGTCAATTTTGTTGTGTAAGAGGTTCTAAATTTTTTATATTTAAATTGCTCCTCCATGGGACCATGGGGCCCCCAGTGCAAATATCTTTTCATCAGCTCAATTACTTTTTTAAAATAATTAAAATTGAGGATTGTACCTATGCAGTACATTTATGTCACAAATTATTTATTTTATCTCTCACAAATAATTAAAAGAATTCTTTTATTTTATTTTATCTCTCACAAATAGGAAATACATTAAAAGAATTATGGATTTTGTCTCTCACAAATTACCCTTATTTATATTGCACACATCCAACACAGAAAACAGAAGACAGAGAGTGCTACAAGGAAAGGAGAAGAAGAGCAAAGTAATAACCACAACCACAGTTACAGCCACAACCAAGGTTAATCAGAGAAGAACAAGATAGAGATATTACAAAGCAAACAAGGAGACACGTACCATTTTTGGATTCTAAAATGGACTGATTTTAGAAAACCAATTCACGTATTAAAGAGATCCTAGTAGCTTGTCGCATAGGTAGGATTCAAAAACAAAAACACAACCATGACTTAACTAGAAAATCAAAAATCATGATATAGTTAGGGTTTAGAGTATAGGGTATTAGGATTTTAAGATTGGTGATTCGCTTTTAGGAATTAAGGTTAACGGTTTCTCAATGGTTTAGGATTTTTAGAACAGGACTCATTTTGGGGTTTAGGAGGGGTTTTATGATCTAGGGTTTAGGCTATAAGGTAATGAGATAGAATATAGGGTCTAGGATTTATGGTGTAGTGTCTAGGGTTAGGGTATAGGATTTACGGGACCTTGGTGGAGGGGTCGCCGCTGGCGGTGGACCGGAAAAGTGTGCCATGTATGGAGGTGGTGGTCACACCAACCCCGACCAAATCTTGGGTCGGAAATGGTGTAATACCAACGCTGACCAAATATGATACCCTATATTCTCAAAATGAAGGGGTGATTTCACTTAGCTTATAATAATTGTAATATGTTTTAAGAAATCGAGACGTTACAACAGCAGCAACAACAACAATAATAATAAAACGATTCTAGTTAAAGTATATGGACATCACAAAAGCCCGCAATCATATCGAGTATGATTGGATGGGTTACTGAAGAGTAGTACCATAAAAACCATAAAAGCAAATTTCACCAACAAAGATGAAGGCTTCAATAGTAAACCGGTGAGATGTGTTTGGGTTGACAATCGCACCACCCTCATTCTTCGTTCTTTCACGTATTCATCCATTGCTTCTCCAACGTCTTTGTACATCATTGTCGTTGCTATCATCATTTCCCTGTTAGTTGTACTTGCCAATTTGCGTGACAAACATCTCGCAAGAACAATAGCATCTTCAAGAGCTACCGAGCCACCTTGTCCTAGGAATGGGCACATAACATGCATGGCATCTCCAGCTACTGTTACTGTTCCTTTTCGGAACTTTCCAAATAACAAATCCCATGGTGCACGGTATCTCAAGTGTGTAAAAAATAATGACCCAACCTCACTGTCTTCTATCATTTGCACCACTTCAATTGGGAACCCATCTATCGAACGTAAGGTTGACTCTCTAATAAGCTCCGGCCGTTTGTTAATATTTGTATGATCTGCTCATAAACAATAACAAGAAAACTCGAATGCTGGAGTAATACTATGAGTGTAAATCAATAAGTACCAATCTCACTTAGACCGCAATCATCTTCACATAAAGATGAGGATAGTCTATTTCTATTCACATAAGACTTCAATGTGAATTCTCATTCAAACAAGCAAAAGGGTAATGTATTTGGATAAGAGTTTTTACCTTCACGAGTCGATTGTTGAGATACAAACCAAAAGACTGACTTGTCGTCAATTGGAACTCTTCCTATCACAATGCTATTTTTCCTCCATCGGACAAAATCATGGGACAGGGCATGACCATTTGGATAATTCGTCAAACCTCTAACTCCACAAAGGCCAAATTCTTTTGTAGGTTTCAACTCAAGGAAGTCAGCCACCACTGAATTTGCTCCATCACATCCAATCAAAATCTGATAGATCCATGGTAAAATGACTACTTATCAACTGAAATAGAACAACATATATTTAGGTCAAGGGGAGCAAAATTATTTCAATCACCTTGGCCACAATAGAGTTGCCATCAAGGAGTTGGAGAATTGGATTAGAATTAGAGGGATCCAGCTTAACAGATACTATTTGGCATCCAAAACGTATTGTACCAGGTGGCAATGCATCTGCTAGTGTCGTAATAAGCTCACTTCTCTTCAAGCATCGAGATTCACTAGTCCTACAATTTCTCCCAGTCTTAAGTTATTCATTTCGATTCAAGGTGTATGTTATGGTAGCTAGGCCATGCAAACAAATGTTACGTAAACTTACATGGATGTTTCTTTGGTTGAGCCTTTGTCAAGCCATACATCTCGAGACCTATTAGTCGAAGTACAAGCAAATACATTCATGCACTTTATAAGTCAGTGGTGGAATAACAAAATATGGAAAATAAGATTCATCAATTAACTACTTGCATAATATTAATTTGCTCCACAATTATCTTTGTTTTACACTCTATTTGTCCTGCATAAGAATTAGAAAACAAACTTGTAATCATACATGTTCCCACCCTCTGGAGTCGATCTAACACTACAACAAAAATCATCTATGGCGACAAAATCGAATGACAAAATTTAATTTCGTCACCAAATGGGTATATATGATGATGGGAAAAAAATTGTCGCCTTTTTTTAATCACCAAATGTACTCCGTTAGCTACGAAATTATATTTTTCGTCTCTAAATATCTCATTTGGCGACAAACTATATATTTTTTGTCTGCAAATAGATACTTTTTGTGGCGAAATATATTTTTCCTCGCCAGAGGTACTTATTTGGTGATGAATCGTAGCCCAAAAGTACTTATTTTGAGACAAAAAAATATAGTTCGTCATCGCATGGATACATTTGGCAAGGAAGAAAATGTTTCCTTGCCAAATGACATATTTAGAGACGAAAAATAAATTTTGTCGCTAACAAAATGATATTTTTCGTTGTCAAAATGGGTCTTGAAAAATTGTGTCTCCTGAAAAGAAATCTTGACAAATTATGTATCTCTTGAAAAATTATCTCTAGGCCCTTTTCTAAAAAGAACCTAGAGAGAGACGATGGAATCATGAGAGCCAAGAATTAAAGGTTCAAGTAAAGGGTTCTTTCTTTCAATATACCGAATCCCAATGGTGAACACAGAGAGAGAAAGAAAGAGAGAGAGAGAACCTTTGAAGAGGAAGAGCAGTTTGTCTGAGAAGAGAGGCAAGGCCAAGCTGATGAAGGGCGCGCCAGCCGTTAGCCAGTATCCCAATAGCAGCACCACTTGCTCTCAATGTCTGTGATCTTTCCAGAACAACACTTCTCATACCCTTCCTGCAGTTAACATATATAAATACATACATATATTCCAGATTCTGAAAACTAGTACGTAATACTGTAGAAGATGCACTCCATCTTGAGCACCCCAAACCCCCCTGAATTATGTACTATAAGTACAAAAGCTAATTACTCCTACTCAGACTGTTGTAAACTAACACAAAAACATATGCATGCCAATAAGGAGCCAAGAAAAAAAAATGATAAGTCGGAGGAGATGGAGATCATGTCCATGATCACCTGTGTAAAGCAAGGGCGGTGGCAAGGCCGCAAATCCCACCTCCTACTATCACAATCTCTTGCTCTTCTTCACTCCCATCCATCTCTCTCTCTCAGATATGCACTCACCCACTTGAGTTAATCCACTAGTTACCTCCAGGGATAGCTATATATAATTGAAGGAAGGAAGGTAGGATAATTACAGTTAGTTTAATGAGCCAGGCAGTCAAGGACAAAGACGCCAGGGGGGCGGCGGCGGCGGCGGCGGGGGATCGGGCGCCCTCTTTTTGATAATATATATATATAGAAACTAATGCAGTGGGTTTTGACTGACTGGAACATATAGTTTTGACGCCTCATTATCACCGGTTTTCCAACCATTAATTAAACTATAAAGACTTACCAAACGTTGGAATTTTGCCTTTTTTTTCCCTTGATTTCAAACAGACAAACACCACTCGATCGTTTGAAATGACGTTTATCCACTAAAAATTGTCGTGGTAGATGGAAGGGTCTTTGTTAAGAACAGGTCTACAATATAGAAATTTAAGTGCACAAATTTAGTTATAGGTATGTTTAAAATCGTTCGATGCATGTGTAACCTTTATTATTTTGTGAACTCTATGTGCGTCGAACGATAGCTGACACATGTGTATCTAGAGATATGTGTGTTAAATTAATGACGGGCTAAAATATTAGTTTTTGTATTGAGTCTTTTTGTGATTATTGTTGTTGGGTCTTAGTTTAAGAAAATTCATGTTTGTTTGGGTGTAGTGTAGATTTCTTTAGAACATTTTAGAAAGTAAGTCCAAAGGTTGTAATGCAGAAAAATATTTAAAAGTAGTCCAAGAGTTGTTATCTAAAATGTTGTGGAAGTAGGTCAAGGTCTTATAAATATGTAATCCTTCTTAAGAAAGTGTGTGCGAAAAAAGAAAGTTTAATAGGAAGAAAAAATTCAAGAAAAAAAAAGATCTTCTCCTCTTCCACTATATTTTTATCTTTGATCAAAAGAGTTATCTAATTACAAGCCAACAAAGTGGTATTAGAGCTCGATTGTTCAACAATAAGCTAGGCATGATGGTTTGAGTCCGGAAAAAAAACTCCGGAGAAGCCGAAGAAGATGGCAAGTTCGAGCAATCAAGGCGTTGGCATCCAAAAATCTTTAATTTCACTTTTTGATGGTGAGAATTATGATTTTTGGTGTGTAAAGATGAAGACCTTATTTATCTCAAATGATTTGTGAGAATATGTTGAAGAGATATTTGACGATCTCAAAGATGTAGAAAGTTTGTCGGAGGAACAAAAACAACAATTGAAGAAAAAAGATGCAAAAGTTCTCTCTATGATCGAATAAGGAGTAGCCGATACAATTTTTCTAAGGATTATCAATGATCGGACAAAGGTAAAGGATGCTTGGAATCTTTTTCGAAATGAGTATCGAGGCAACTTGAAGGTAAAAGTTATCAAACTTCAATCTTTGAGAAAAGATTTTAAGAACATGAAAATGAAATACGGAGAATTGTTGAAAGATTATTTTTCTAGACTCATAAAAGTGGTAAATCAAATGAAAGATATGGAGAAGATGTCACTAATTAAAGAATTGTGAAAAATATTTTAATTAGTTTGATGGTGAGTATAACCCCATTGTTGCGATTCTTAAAAATACTAAGGATATTACAACTTTAAGCATTAAGGAATTTATGGTTCAGTTAAAGAATTTGATCAAACATTGGGATAACCAAAATGAGAAGTCAATTGAAAGTGTTTTTCAATCTAACAGAGGTAAAACTTAAATGAGAAATGATACGTTTTCCCTTAAATAGATTATTTAGTTCGGCAAGGAACTCATATGATACAAAGACACACGTGCGACCACATGACGGCGTAGCCGACCTGAGAATGATGCTTCTTGCTATATCCGAGCCGAGGAGGCCAGATCAGTGACCAGTCAACCAGAGAAAGGTGGCATGGTAAGTTGTCAACAAGAGAGAGGCGATCTAACATGTTACTGACCTAAGAAGGTACGGTCTGAGGTATCACTAACTGAGGACAGACAGTAAACAACCTTGAGTCCAAGATAAGTTAGAACTCCGAGTAAGTCGAGAGAAGATTCTAAATAGATATATATGAAAAATCCATAGCAAATTCAATTAATACGAGAAGTATTAAGTGAATGAAACTCTAATGACAGAAGGTGACTACTTGATAAGAATCAGGTTATAAATTATCTAATTAGCGTCCAATCAGAAGGCATTCCAGTCCAATTTTAATCGAAAAATCAGTGTCCTACGAGAATGAGGATAGATTAAGTATATAAATAAAGGTTCAAGTCAACAGAGAAAAGTACGCACTAATTCACTAGCTAACAGAGAATACTAGTTTGTTTTACATTCATTCTTGTGAAGTTCTGCCTGACTTAATTATCAGAGTGCCTTCCCGCCACAGCAGCGATAGGTCCTTTGACCGGTTATTATTTTGCAGATCATAGGTCCACATATTAAGAGCATTCTTTCTGCTGGATAGTAAGGTCCTAACTTTTTCCTTCTTGATTGTGAAAATCAACTCACTTACACAATCTAAACTCAATGTTGGTGCTCCTAAAACTCAAGCAACCTTTTCGAATCTTAATCAATCTAGAGGAGAATATAATCCTTCAGTGGAGGAAGAGGAAGAAGTGATAATTTAAGAGGAAGATGAAGGAATAATTTTCAAAAAAAATAAAAATAAAGAGTCCACTCAAAAAAGGTGCGGAATAATTTTCAAAGAAAGAGCATGTAGACGCCCAGGCTTGCATGGCCTCGGCAATTCCAAGAGATAGACACCGGACCATATATGTGGATGCTATCAACAGACCGACCATAAATATACCAGCGGCTAAGGAAGCCATGGATACCGACTTCAGCTCTGGTTGGATGGATCCAATCGTTTCTTATCTCACAGGGGGGAATTTACACGAAAACAAAAAGGAAGCACTCAAACTGCGCACGAAGTTAATCAGATTCTGTCTATCGCTAAATAAAGAACTTTATAGGAAGTCCTACACAGGACCCTATCTCAAATGTGTGCACCCAAGTCTAGTTCAGCAATTTCTATACGAAATTCACGGAGGGGTGTGCGATAACCATGCAGAGGGCAGATCAATTGCACACCGAGCTATATCCCAGGGATATTGGTGGCCATATATGCAGGAAGATGCCAAGAAATATGTGAAAGCATATGAGAAGTGTGAAAAGTTCTCCCCCATCATTCATACGCCAGCTGCCGACCTAGCAAACTAACTAGCCCTTGGCCTTTTGCGCAATGGGGCTTAGACATCGTAGGCCCATTGCCAAAAACCACGGGCTAAAGGAGATACCTCATGGTCAGCATAAATTACTTCACAAAGTGGATTGAAGCAGAGCTGTCACGCCCCAAAATAGAGGATGTGACCGGCCGTGAACTACAAGGTTTCAATTCGCAGAACACGCAGCCTCAAAATAATAAAAATAAACAGATAAGGTTGTATACTAAATAACCCAATTTTCGATTAACAAAATTCAAACCAAATATTCCCAACCAACCGTGAGGCACTATCATCTCACAAACCATCCAATAAAAATGTACCTCCAAACATGAAATAAAATAACGAAATTCGATTACTTAAATTTTAGAAGAGAAAAAAAATAAGTGCGGAAGCAATAAATATGGTTCTAACACTAAATGTAATGCCCTATGGAGGTCAATAAAATAAGTCCCAAGATGCCGCCAGAGTCCTTGCCTAAGGGCCTGACATACCTGAAAAATAATGTGGAATAAATCCGTCAGCTGAAAGCTCAGTGAGTAATATAGCATGCTAAGGGTAGAGAATCAAATATGGCATACATAGAAAGGAGCGATAATTGAGAGTTCCAAGAATAGTTTCGAACAAATAAAGTCAAGGGTTCAAATATTGTATCAAGATGTCGACACTAATCAACGATTAACAATAGTACGATAATCACAAGTAAAGTGGGAACCACAATCACCAAGTACCAAATGTCAAGTGTTTTTCTCAGGGCTTACAACCCGTTGGATCCAACATCGTACTTAGAGTCACCACAGCCTAACCCGGGTCTTTTCTCTAAGTCGATCCAGAATAGAGTCACCGCAGCCTTACCCGGGTCTTTTCTCTAATCTGTTGAGCACTAGGGTCACCACAGCCTTACCCGGGTCTTTTCCCTAGTGGCTAGGGTCACCACAGCCTTGCCCGGGTCTTTCCCCTAGACTTTTAAAAATAAGCACATAGTCCCAATTAACAAAGAACAACGGCAATTGGAGTCACCTGCACCAGGAATATCCTCCGTGCCGCTGTACAATCTCGACATAATTAAAGGCCAATGAAAAGATAGCATGATAGATAACAAATAAACCTCGTATGCCAAACGGTACATCAATTCCAATTTAAAATGAAGTCAATAAATTAATTAACTGAATACCAAATCATAAGGAATAACATGGTATTTTTAGAAGAAAAGATAGGCTCAAAAGGGAATCCAAAGAACTGGATCACATGCTAAATTACTCACCTGAACCGGGAGACAATACAATTAAAATTGGAAAAAGGAGGCTAACCTGTTAAAAGATAAATTATGCATAAAATTATAAACTAATTCAAATATAAAAATAACTTGATTAACCTAGAAGTATTATCACCATTAAATACCTAAACCTAAAACTATAGCAAAACAAAAGATTATATATAAACACCTCCTAAGTTCCACGCATAACAGAGACATCCTAAGGACTCCTGACTTCCCACTAATCTATAGGCTTGTGTGTAAAGCATGTGTGTAGTCATCACACAAGACAAGAAAAGAAAAAAAAGAACTGACTACTTTTCAAATATGCAGTACCCTTCCTCTCTCTCTCATGCTCTCTCAGCCGAACAACACAAATCCCACCCTCTGTTTTTCTCTCTCTCTCTCATGCTCTCTCACCCGAACAACACAAATCCCACTCTCTGTTTTTCTCTCCCTCTCATGCTCTCTCACCCGAACAACACAAATCCCACTCTCTATTTATCTATGGAGGTGAAGGATGGAGGAAAAATGCAATGAATTATTGGAAGAGAACTGTAAACTTACCGGTAGAAAACCCACACAACCTTCTCTGAGACTACGGCTGCTATCTTCAGAAAACCCCAATCACAATAAAACCCTAACCTATTGGCCCATTTATAGGATGGACAACAAATCATAGGAAAATAATTACTTATAAAACAAATATTCTAATACCAAAAATATGCTCCCCCATACAACCTTTTTACCAAATAAAGCTTATAATTCCAAAGTTACATTTCTGTTATGAATAAAATATTCAATTAGGATTCCAACTATAAAAATTAGGGGTACTTATTTTAAGGTCCTTTCTATTAGTCTTTATTAAGTTTTCATCCCATACACTTTTGAACATTAATTTTCAGTCCTCATTTTCTGTAAATACCGAACCAGCCCCCAGTAAACTCTGACCATGGTTTATTCGGATTACACCATAAGCCCCTAAAATCACGGTGACGGAAAATCGATCGCGCCGGAATAGGAAACCTCGTCCAGAAATCCCTAAAATTAAGCCTAAAATGATAAACGTAATCTCTAAAATTAAGCCTAAAATGATTCTCCAGATTTAACCTCACCAAATCAAATATCCCAACTGTTGAGTCCTCACCATCAATTGACTGGACCACGGTATAATCCATATGGCCTAACATGCCTTCAGAATTTTCATTGTTGCCGTCTCGATTACCAATATCAAATATCCCAACTGTTGAGTCCTTAACAAGTACCTCTATGTCTTCATATCCGGCATTCTCTGCAAGCCCGAACATCGTACCCAAGTCGTCATCGCTGTCCAATAGTAGATTTTCATTGTCAACCAATGAGTAACTCAACACCACGGATTCAGGGTCCAAATGATGCCATCTATCACATACCTTGTTCACCACCTGCACAAAGTTCCAGCTGCGATCTATCCGAATTGCAGCAATCTTTTCATTATGCCTACAAATCAGTATCAAACCACCATCCATTGCAACAATCCTGTAGCACAAAAGGGGAAAAATCGGTATTACCTAATTTAAATGTCAAGCGGCAACGTGACACAAAAAATATAGTTGCCCCAATTTTACAATGTTCAGCAAATATACCATAATTACTCAAACATATTATCACTTCCAAATTTACAATGTTCAGCAAATATACCATAATTACTCAAACATATTATCACTTACAAATTTACAATGTACAGCAAATATACCACAAATTTCCTAATGTACCATAATTTTAACTTACCAAATTGACGAACATAGTAAATTTCCATTAAAATTTGAGTTATGGTCGTCCATGGTATATTTGCTTGATTTATGGTAAATTCAGACAATACGCATGGTAAATTTTGTCACCCCCATCAAAATGCGCATTATGGTGAATTTCGTAATCATTATGGTAACTCAAACATATTATCACTTACGAATTTACAATATACAGCAAATATACCACAAATTTCCTAATGTACCATAATTTTAACTTACCAAATTGACGAACATGGTAAATTCCCATTAAAATTTGAGTTATGGTCGTCCATGGTATATTTGCTTGATTTATGGTAAATTCAGACAATACGCATGGTAAATTTTGTCACCCCCATCAAAATGCGCATTATGGTGAATTTCGTAATCATTATGGTAAATTTACAGATGGTAAATTTTCACCAGTATGTCAAACCCTCTGGATTCAGTGCCCCATTTGAATCACAAAATTAGACCCACAATGCGTTAATCATCGCAATAAATTTCGGGTTTCAACATCAACCACCGTAATATCGACATAACGAAAATAATCATCAGAACTTACCAAAATCTTCAGTCCAAACCGGTGATTAAATACTTCCGAGCAGAGAACTTCAAGTTCCAATAATGGGACTTTACGGGGCAGAGAACTTCAAGTTCCGGCGATTGAACACTTCGGGCCAAAGAACTACTTTTTTCCGGTGATTAAAAACTTCGGGACAAATCAAATCCGTAACAAAAATAATCTGTGCAAAATTCGTGAAAAACAAATCAAATCCGTAACAAATCAAATCCGTGACAAATCAAATCCCTTAAAACTACCATTTCCGTAACAAATCAAATCCGTAACAAATAGTATCTGTGAAAAAATCCGTGAAAAACAAATCAAATTACTAATATTTCGGCCACATATAGTAATATTTCCATAACAAATGAAATCCGTAACAAATCAAATCCCTAAAATTAAGCCTAAAATGATAAACGTAATCCCTAAAATTAAGCCTAAAATGATTCTCCAGATTTAACCTCACCAAATCAAATGTTAACTACACAAAGGGTAACATGGTAAACTATCTCTCAAAAGTAATGGCAAAATTGTCCATCTACACTATTATAGGATGATAACATAATTCCGAAAAGTGGATGGGATGAAAAACTAAGTCGGAGGAGTAGAAAGGACCCTAATTTAATTTACCCTAAAAATTAATCGTTAACCCAATACAAAATAATTTTTCAAACATTTTCATATCATACAAAGATAATCATGTCGTTGGTGCTTTTAATATACACAAAATAATTAATTAAGGTCCAGACTAGATATTTTAAATTCTATTTTTTAAATTAAATATTAAGCAAAAGTTGGGGTGTAACAAGAGCCACTTGCCAAAATCACCGAGAAGAACGCGGAGAAATTTGTATGGCAAAATATCATCACCAAGTTTAGGATTCCTTACTCCATAGTTTCTGACAATGGGACCCAATTTCAAGATAAGTTCAAAGCTTTTTGTCCCAAATACAAAATTAGAAATTATTATGCCCCTGTGGCATATCTACAATGTAATGGACAAGCAAAAGTTTCCAATAAAACCATATTGAAAGGTATCAAGAAACAACTAGAATATATAAAGGGAAGATGGGTGGAGGAGCTAACCCTGGTCCTATATGCATATAGGATAACTCCAAAAAAATCCACAAGCGCAACACCATACTCCTTAGCATACGCTACAAAAGCGATCATCCCATTAGAAGTGGGCGTCACAACCCGAACAGAACTCATCGAACAAGGAGAAACGATCATGCTCTGGCCATAAAACTTGACTTAGCTAAAGAGAAGAGAGAGCAAACAATGATCAAATTGGCTTCTCATCAAGAAACATTGTCCAAGTCATACAACAAGCGAGTCCATCAAAGAGAATTTGAGCTCGGAGACTTGGTCCTAAGGAGGGTCATAGGTAACACGAAATACCTACCAGATAGAAATCTCGGGGCCAACTGGGAAGGCTCCTACAGAGTCATTGGTCGGCTAGGGAAAGGAGCTTGCAAATTACAAGACCTTGACAACAAAGAGATCCCAAGGACCTGGAACATTTCCAACCTTAAGAAATTTTTTCAGTAATTGGTTATTTCTATCATCCGAGATCCCAACGTATTGCAATATTTTACTAAGGCAAAGAATGCCCTAGCCTTCACTCCCTCACTAGGGGGCAAAAGACCTCCTCAATCAAGAAACAAGGCACGGGATGAGAAAACCCAACAAAAGGGAGAGAATCCTGATCAAGGGCAAGAATCCGCAAACAAAACTTAAAGAGCCCGATCACCAGAACTTAAGAAAAGTTTCAAGAAGTAGAAACTTAAGAAAAATTACAAACCCAGATCAGCAAACAAAGCCCAATCACCAGAACATTCTAGGCTAGAGCCTAGCTGAAATACCTTAAGTGGTATCCCAAGCACAAACAATTTTAACAAAGTTTTCTATGTATAAACTTGAAAAAAATTCCAAAGACTGTTTGGCCACATGGACAGTCACCAATACAAGGATGAGAAATCCCAAAATAAAAAAAAACACAAACTTGAGAAAAATTTCTAAGTGTAAAATTGAGAAAAATTTCACGACTATTCGGCAACATGCTCAATCACCATAAAACGCCCTAGGCCAGAGCCTAGCAAAAATACCTTAAGAGGTACCAAACAAGTATAAAACGTTTTCGTAAATTTTTCTAAGTATAACTTGAGGAAAGTATCTAAGACTGATCGGCAAGAAGGACAAGTCACCACCAAAACATCCCAGGCAAGAACCTAGCAAGAATACCTTCCTTGGCCTAAAAATGACAAATGAGGCCTTCTAAGTACGAAATTTGAAGAACAATTTCAGCATTAAAACCCCAGAAGAGTTAGACAAGCAAAACAGGAAACGACTACACTCCAGAACAAAAGCAAGTCGGGCTTTTAAGCACGAGCAAAAGTAATGCAGTTCAGCATAAAATGCCATTTAAAGTCAGAGAAAAGAATAGGCCAGCATAGCAAAATAAAAAAATAGTCTAAAATCGGCAAACGCATCCTTGTCTCCTATGGAGGCTTCCTCAGTTCCAACAACTGCGGGGTCATCAGTAGTAAGATCAGTTACCTCAACACCATCTGCAGCTACCCCGACTTCATCAGCAGCAGCAGGATCTTCAGTAGCAAAATCAGAAGGATAAAGAACTTCCTTAAAAATGAGAGAATCATCAAGAACTGGCACGCCTTCAAGGCAGCCTTCCACCCAAGAGAAAGGAATTCCATTTGGAGGTCAAGGATTTGATACTCTAGGAAATCAATGGCAACATCATCCATACCATGTTTATGGACTTCAATTCGAAGCTTGATAATTCCCTGTTCATGCTAAGACTTTATCTCGGCAACCTCTCCTCCATCTCAGCGGTCTTCCCTTTCTCTTCACCCAATTGATACCGAAGAGTGTCGGCTCTCAGAGCAGCATCTCGGCCTTCTTCTTGACTTCCCCGAATTCATCTTGGGCCTTAGAAAATTTCAGCTTCCAGCCTCTAAGCTCATTATCAACCACATGTAACAAGCCTTAAGATCTTGACTTCGGCTCAAGCATAGCATAGTCTTCTGCATGGCCTACTGTCACGCCCTCGTTTTCAAACATAAGGCATAACTCTATTTACCATTTTAAAACTTCACAATTACTCAAACCACAATTTCCATAATCCATCATTGATAAAGTGTTTCAAATATTACAATTCATGGGTGGCACTCCTGGCCTGTCACACCAAAATATAAATTTGAACAAGTACAATACCATTTGCTTTCAATTACAAAAGAAGAAACAAAAGATGAGTTAGTTTACATCTTTCAAAAAAATAGTTCTAATGATGCTATGTAACTCCTAGTATAAAAGTCTTCTCAAAACATGCACCACCATGCATCCATACAATCCGTGTCAAGTCTCTGGAACTGTACCTGAAAGAATGAAAGGGTCAGCTAAAAACCCAGTAGAGATATCTACGCCAATATTTTATGAATATGGAGTGATATGGCATGATTCATGAACAATTCATAATAACACACGGATGACAAATAATCCATTAGTCTAGAATGCAGCACTATATGTCAACCATTTTGGTCAATTCGCGGTTCTCATATCGACTCAGCTATCACATTCCAACTAGCACATCACCCTTTGGTGGCTAGACAATACTAAAACATACTAGCACATCTCCCATCGAAGGCTAAACCTTTTATATAACTAGCACATCTCCCGTTGGAGGCTAGATATCACATAACTAGCACATCTCCTGTCGGAGGCTAGAAATCGTATCATGTCAATGCAATATAAAAATTCACAGTTTGACGCTTTACCGGCCATTCACATATCACGCTAGTTACATTTTAATCTCATAGTGAAAGAAAAACGAAAATATGAATAAAGGCGTACGAAATTTACTGACACATTAAAAGTCCGCTTGTGTCAAACGTCCCACATACCACATGTATGAGTGAAAAATATTCTTAAACGTTCATAATCTCAAATTAAGATGAAAACCGTCAGTCAAAGTCGCCCAACAAGTCGCTGGAGCGGCTAAAAAGTCGCTGGACGTGCCAAAAATCAGTGAAGGTCGCTGGATGGTCGCTGGACAAGTTGCTAGAGCGACTTCCACAAAAGCAAGGTCGCTGGAGTGACTTGGTCGATCTCTGGTTTCGCACAGACAGTTCGCAACTCGTTCAAATCGGTCAAAAATGCAACAATACCCAATCTAAACACGAATTCAACTACCAATACCATGAATATACACATAAGAAGGGTGAGACATCCCTACCTCAAGTTTCGAATCAAAAGATTTGGCAAAGAGGTAGAAGCCCTAGGTTCCAAGCTTCAGATCTTTCCTTCCCGAGCTCCAAATCGCGATCCGTCTTCGATTTCACGTCAAGCACAATCCAAGCTTCCTATATGTCGAAAGAATTTGATAATGACAGGGTGGTTTGATGCTGGTGGTAGAGAGAAGTTAGAGTTCAAGGGGTAGAGTGAGAGAGGGTTATGGAAAAATGAAAGCATTAGGCTTTCTTTCCCTCCAAATTAGATTTTAAGGCACCAAGAGTGCTCCCACGTAAAGCACCACGTATGTAACGCGCGTGAAATAAAACCAAAGACCCCGGGCTCGGGTCTTATAACTAAAATTACGAAATACACATTAATCAATCGATCGAATATCCCCAAATATAAATTTAATATATTTATTTTATTTTATTTTATTAAAAAAATTTAAAATTTTTCGGGTTCTTACACCTACAATACATAATACAGAATACATATTAAATATGTGATAAATATCCAAGAGGAAAGTATGGGAAGTAAGAAGTTTAATGCTTATGCTCGCAAAGATCCCATGAGCCATGGCTGAACGCATCAGAGTAGGCATATCAGTTCCATTGTTGGGCTCGATATCCTTCGATACGTAGCATGACCGCTTCGGCCAAAGTTTGGGCAACATTGAGATCACCAGCAGAATCAGCAATGGTCAAGGGGTCATTCCCACCCACCAATAGAGAAGGGACCCACGGATCAACCTTCTTGATTGCCTTTGCATTATCCTGGGATTTGGCTTTCTTCGCGAGATCAGTTTCATAAGTTTTCCTCAACCGTTTCCTTGGAGGGATGTGAGAAAAAGGATCTTACTTAGTATTTTCCTCTCTCTACATTTTGCTTTGCCTTCTCTCTTCAATTCCCGTCGATTCGACCAACTAATCTCGAATTCCTTTGAGGTTTAGAAATACCAAAGAGAGATCCAAATCTCCATCAAAAAGAGATCAAATTAAGGGGAGCAACGGGAAGGAGAGGTCCAAATCTCCACCCCCAATTCCCCCCAAATCAAGCGGATAGAGGAAAGAAGTTCCAAGGGTCCCGCCACCAATGTGTTAGATCATGTCTATGGACTTTGATACTTACTTAGCATATTATGGATCCATTGTACAAAATTCTTGGATTATGAGTTTATAGTTTTGATTTATCAATTTGTGATTGTTTATGCATTAACATGATGCATTATGGGCTAGCCTCCGTATGGATGTACTAGTGATATTGATATGATGGTCTAGCATCTGTGCGGAGATGTGCTAGTGATAAATGAACTAATTATAGTAGTCTCCTTGAGGAGTGGCGCTAGTTATGAGCATTGTCTAGCTTCCCAAGGAAACTATGCTAATAAGTTGATATATCTTGTTTGACCACCTTTGGGTGAGGTGTCATTGTTAATAATTGAGATTGAACGAAAGTAGGAAATGATGAAACAATTAAGTCAAACGGATTGAATGAGCCATTAAATTATGAGATGGATATGTGAAATATGATGCATATTATTGCGTTGGTTTAGCTTTATAAATTGATTATGTTGTTATGAATTGTTCACGTCACATGCCATATCATCTCATATTCATATATGTTAGCATAGACATTCTTACTGGACTTGTAGCTCACCTTGTCATTTTTTAGGTGTTGTCCCGAATGTATCGTATGGAGTGCGGGACATGCATATTGTGATGCATGATTTTGAAGATTATAGTGGGAGTTACCAGACATCTTGAATCTATTTTTGAAAAAGATGTACTGTAACTTATATTCGATTTTACTTTATACGTTTGAAAGGAAATGTAAAATGTTTAACGCTGATGTTTCATTTGGTATTCGTATCGGACCGAAAATTTCCCATTTTGATGTAACTCCTTTAAACTTGACTTTTTATGTTATTATGCATGGAATTGGTTTGGGATTATGGGTTTATTATTGAACATTGTGAGGTTTTAATTACGATAAATTGTGATAATAATATCTTGAAAAATGAAGGCATGATAGTGGAGAGTATAACTCTAATGAATTTATGAAGTTTTGTGAAGATATTAGCATGGAAAGACAATTAACTGTTGGATAAACTTCACAACAAAATGGAGTGGCGAAAAAAAAGAATAGAACCATAGAAGAAATGTCAACATAAATACTTCATGAAAAAGGTTTGCCTAATTATTTTTTTTTTTTTTTTGGTAAAACCGTTAACAAGGTGATTTGCTTGATAAATAGAAGTCCCACAAAAGTCCTTACAAATAAAACTCCATTTGAAGCTTGGAATAAAAGAAAGGCATGGGTAAATCACTTAAAAGTGTTTGGTTGCATTTGTTATGGCCATGCCCCACAAGAATTGAGACACAAACTTGATGAAGTTCGTGAAAAATATATTTTTATTGATTATAGCACTCAATCAAAGGACTATTGACTTTATAATTTCAAAACAAATAAGGTGATTATTTCTAGAGATGTTGTCTTTGATAAAAATGTTTGTTGGGATTGGAAGGAAAAGAAAGTTCAAAATAAAATTTCTACCATTTATGAACAAAATGATGAAGCTGATGGTGATGAAGGTGATATTGAAGCTCCAAATCAAATAACCCCAATGTCTAGTTCACAGTCAGCTCCAACTTCTCCATCAAGTTCAAGTCCAAAGAAAAATAAAAAGTTTAAGCGATATGTATGCAAGATGCAATTTTTGTGTTGTTGAATCAGAAAGCTTTGAAGAAGCAATTAAAGAAGAAACTTGGAAGAAAGATATGGAAGAAGAAATTCAAATGATTAAAAAGAACAAAACATGGGAGTCGGTGGAGAGACCTAAAGAAAAAAAGCGATTGTTGTAAAGTGGATCTACAAGAAAAAAACTCAATCTGAATGGTTCCATTCAAAAGAACAAAGCAATAGTTGTTGCAAAGGGTTATTCTCAACAACCCGGGCTTAATTTTCAAGAAACATTTGCACCGGTGGCTCAGCTTGACACAATTAGAGCACTCATAACATTGGCGGCTTCAAAATTAAAGGATGATTCTTGTACCAACTTGACGTAAAATCCGCATTCGTCAGTGGTGTCCTAGAGGAGGAAGTGTGTAGATCAACCTCAAGGTTTTGTTGTCAAAGACAAAGAAGATGAAGTGTACAAATTGAAGAAAGCTTTGTAAGGGTTCAAGCAAGCACCACGGGCGTGGTATAGTGAGATTGATTCTTACTTCAATAACAAAGGTTTTCAAAGAAGCATGATTGAGCTAATTTTGTACATCAAAAAGTAAGGCAACATCGGTATCCTAATAGTTTCTCTTTATGTTGATGATCTTATTTTTACCAGTAATGATAAAAATATGCTTGAAGAATTTAAAAGGGATATGATTAGAAAATATAGATTTGGGATTATTGCATTACTTCTTGGGAACTGAAATTTTTTAAAATGAGGATGGTGTTTTTATTTGTCAAAAGAAGTATGCCAAAACTCTTATTGAAAAGTTTAAAATGATGAATTGCAAAACGGTTGTGACTCCTTTGGTTGTGAATGAGAGGTTGACAGAAGAAGATGGGAGCAAAGAAGTTGATGCATCTCTTTAAAGAAGCTTGGTTGGAAGCTTGTTGTACTTGACAGCTGCCAGGCCAGACATTACGTTGGCTACAAGTTTGTTATCTCAATTTATGCATAATATAAGACATACTCATTTTGGTGCGGTTAAGAGAGTTTTGAAATATATTGAAGGTACTCTTATCTATGGAATTTGGTATGACAAAAATGTAGCTGCAAAGTTAATTGGACTTTGTGATAATGATTGAGCTGGTTGTGTTGATGATATGAAGAGCACTTTCCGATATGCGTTTTCTCTTGGCTCGGGTGTCTTTTCAAGAGCATCTAAGAAGCAACAAATCGTGGTACAATCTTCAGCTGAGACCGAGTATATATCGACATCTTTGACAACGTCACAAGCCATATAGCTAAAAAGAATCTTGCAAGATGTTGGCAAGAAGCAAGAAGAAGCTACTCCAATTTTATGCAACAACAAGTCTGCAATTGTCACGACAAAAAATCCCGTCTACCATAGTCGCACTAAACATATTGCCATAAAGCATAACTTTGTTAGAGAGACCATAGAGGCTAAGGAGATTCAACTCAAGTGTTGCAAGACCAAAGATCAAGTGGCAGATATTTTCACTAAAACTCTTTCAAAAGATAAGTTTCAATATTTTAGAGAAATATTGGGTGTTACACAACAAGTCATTAAGGGAAGTGTTAAATTAATGACTTGTGTTGGGCTAAAATATTAGTTTTTGTATTGGGTCTCTTTGTGGTTATTGTTGATGGGTCTTAGTTTAAGAAAAGCCCACGTTTGTACGGGCGTGGTGTAGATTTCTCTAGAATATTTTAGAAACTAAGTCCAAAGGTTATATGTAGAAATATTTAGAAAGTGAGTCCAAGAGTTGTTATCTAGAATGTTGTGGAAGTGGGTCAAAGTCTTATAAATATGTAATCTTTCTCAAGAAAGCGGATGTGAAAAAAGAGAGTTCGATAGAAAGAAAAATTCAAGAAGAAATCTTCTCCTCTCCCACTATAATTTTATCTTTGATTCAAAGAGTTATCTAATCACAAGCCAACTTGTGCACTTTAAGTATATGAGCAACGGTAGCTCATGGGTTGAGCCCTACCTAGTGGTAAGCCATTTCACAACAGTATTAGAAAGATTGCTTGAACAGGCCATGGGTGTACTTGCGAACTCCACGTGCGTCGAATGATTGCTGACCCATTTGTGACTAAATATGTACGATTTTAATTATACGCGCAACTGTAGCTTATGGTTTGAACCCTACCTAGTGGTAAGCCGTTTCACAACAGTATTAGAAAGATTGTTTGAACAGGCCATGGGTGTACTACAAATGATCAGAAAAGAAACTACAGAGTTCTTCAAAAAGCAATTCAAAGTTCAAAAAATAAATTTGTTGTCGGAGTTTAAGGAGACTTAGTTTGTAAATCTTAACCTCTCCCCCATAAACGTTGCTCTCTGCTAATCCTAGCAAATAACTCCCAAGAACTCAATGCCTCGTACATGAATCTATGACCTTTTGTAGTTTTCTTTCACAATTGAAAGCTATGCATGTGAAAGGAGGGGTTCTATTGCTCCTACCGTTCATTACCAACCAAATAGATTAATATTTCTTGAATCCCGATGAAATAATGTCACGTTGACATGTTGCATGTCTACAGTATTACGGAACTGTACTGTTGTGTTTTTACTTTCTCATGCATCAGAATGGTATGGATAGCATACAATCATCTTCTTGTGGGGAGGACTAGTTACTCAAGTCAGGAATGTCTGAAGGAAAAGCACCCCCTGGACAATGCATAGACAGACATAATAGTTGACCAATATATATGTGGAATAGTGCTAAAAGCTCTCTATAAATAAAGTACTTTGGAAACACAGTTGGGTTGGAATACAATCAAAAGGATGATATGATCAGGGGGTTATAACAAGGAAGGAACAAAGAAAAGAAAATGATCAAAGGGTGGGAGCTCTCTCAGCAGATCCAGCAAGGACGGTGAGCAAGTTGTTGCCGAAAGGATCGCTTAAATGTTTGGAGAGGTTTTCAACAGGACCTTCTCCAGTCACGTAAGCTTGGATGAAGAAACCCAACATCGCAAACATTGCCAATCTTCCATTTTTGATCTCCTTCACTTTCAACAGCGCTGCCTGGTCTGGATCATTTGCCAGCCCCAATGGGTCGAATGGACCCCCTGGGTGAAGCTTGTCCTCAAAACCCTGCCATTTTACAACCACCACCAAACTACTTAAGAAATGCAAATTAAGGAGCCCTTTATCATGAAATCAATAAGAAAGAAGCAAATAATGAAGCGTACTCTAGCTAGCTTTGATAAATAATGGAATCATACCAATCCGTTAGTAATTCTATAGTACTCAGCCCCACCAAGAAGAACAACTTCAGCAACGACAGCCAGAACAAGATTAATGGGGATGTTCTTTCCAAAGTAGCTCAATGTGTTCCCGTCAAGTAGTAGAGCTCCGGTCTGTGAGATTGATAACATTTTCAGAAAAAGTACTACTATCACGACCACTACTAGCAGATAATTTACTGGTGAGTGGCTGCATTTGGATGTTGAATTTACTGAGAGAAAAAAGAAGATGTATTTAACTCTACTTCATTTCCTTTTCCCATTTTAGTGAACAGGATCAAGGATGAATAAATGGAGTAAGAAAGTTAAGATGACAAAAACCTTGAACCAAACAGCTTCAGGACCACAGTTAGCCCCAAATTTGTTGAAAGCCTCAGGGATGATGAAGCCAGCAGCGCCCAGCATGGCCCACCGGGCATGAATCAGCTCATATCCTTGATACCTGCAATGATTTATTATTTATTGCACTTTTAAAAGAAGAAAGAGCACCTCTCATTCATTTATTCTATAGTGTATCACACAGATTGTACAAATTTATGCCACATTGATGAGTTAGAGAGAGAGAGAAAGTGGTGGGTGGGGGGCCTGATTGACATTACTTGGCGAAGTCTTCTGGTTTCTTGCTAAGCCCAAAAGGATCGTAGCCATAACTGCACGCGGAAAAATATAAAAGGAAGGATCCATTAGTTTTTATAATAGGAGGAGGAGGAGCTGTTGTTCTTCCACCTCAAAGGCTAGCTGGAAATCAGAATTGATCAGGAAAATGGGGAATATGATAATCTTACTCTCCGGGAACTTCTCCAGTAAGGTAGGCCGGGATTTCTGATCGATCCAAGAGCCCTTCCGGCAAGAAAATTCTTCTGTCAGGACCTATATACATAGTATAATAATCCAAATAAATTCCCAATATGATTTAATTAAATTTCAGGGTCATCAACTAGAACACCATATGTATAACAGTATAAGGATGCAATGCCATGTCATGCCGAATTATCAAATTGGACTCAGCTGTTTCAAATTATAATAATCAATAACCAAAGCAAGCAGCTTTAAGCTAGCACGAGAGAGAGAGAGAGAGAGAGAGAGAGAGAGAGAGACGTACCATACCACTTGGCGAGCTCCTCGTCGGCTGGGGAAACGACCTTGGCCTTGGGAGGGGGTGCGGCCTTCTTCTTGGAGAAAAGGGCAACGATCTTGAATGTGGCCGGGCTTGATGGAGCCAACCGAAATGAAGCTCCAGATGTGATTTTGAGAGGCATTTCCGACACCCGCAGGGAGGCGGCTGCCCTCGATGCTGTGAGTGAAGCCATGCTTGCGTTCTCTCTCTCTGTCTCTCTCTCTCTCTCTCTCTCTCTCCTTCGGGGTTGCTTGCCGATGAGCTTAGCTTAGTTTAGCTGAGAGTTGATCACATGAGAGGGGGAGGGTACTGAGAGATGGAACCAACTAAATGCTTGACCTGGTGGATGTGGGCTTGCCACCTAGGATTCGGTGATTGATGGCGCCTCGCAATCTGATGCAGCCTTGTAATTGGCTGGCGTTCTTGACATGGAGGATGAAGATGCTGACGTGGCACACTCATTGATTGTTAATAGTTATAGATCGTGGATAGCATTTGGATAACACACTCGTGATCGCTATCCACACACTGATAATGAAATTCTCTTATTTCTTTTCTTCTCTCTTTTTTTGGACACAGAATTTCTCTTCTTGATGCATCATGGTTTTCTTCATGTGTGAATTTGTGTTGGTTACTATGAATGTGCTGCGTGAAAACTATTGAATAGTCATGAGACACTGCAACTTTGTGCTTCAATATTCCATCGTCACATATTTATTTGAGATATATTATTAAGTGTGTGAATATATGGTGATAGAGAGTTTTATGACACGTACCTTAATATCATTGAACAATAACTCCTGCTTTGAACCCAATTAAATGTTATTAAAAAAAAATGGTACGTGCTCTCATAGATTCTACATACACTAGTAGTTTAGTATATTGTGTGTGTGGAATATTAGTTTATAAACAATAATAATAATAACAATCTGTTTGTTAACGAAATAAATTTGAAAAGAGTATAAATTAAGATGACGTGAGAGAGACTATAAGGAGAGATTACTATGTAGGATTTATTAATTATATGGGACTTATTTGAATATGAAGAATATAGATGAATAACGAGATTTTCATATATAATAGTGACATTTTCATTAGTTAATAGTAATATTTTGTAATAGAAATCGAATATAGAGAGAGTAATTACAAACACATGTGAAAGACGTCAAATTTAATCCAGGTAAAAAGAGAGACGATAATCTGAAAAATGTATAATCCAAAATCTTATTTGTCAACCAAATATCGGACCAAAATATGCCCTTAGATACAATCCTGACGGATAATTTACCTGACATTAAGTCTAACTGATAAACAAACCCCTTCCACTAAAGGATTAAAGAAAGGGAGTGTCGTGTGTTTCAATAATTAGAGAGAAGAAGTTCATTCGCCTACAACAACCTTAATTAATTGCCGAAACAAACTCCATTGGGATCCATATCGAGTCCCATTTTAAACTGATTTCTTTGTTGGATTGGTTAAAAAACCTAAACTTCACACATTGAACGATTTTAATTATTGAAAAGGTTTGAATCACACAGAGAATAAAGAATATCCATCCACTTTTTAGGTGGATAAACATAACTGAACTCAATTAATTCACCGTAAACACGCTACAGAGCATGTGTAAGAAATAATGTGCTTTTCAAACCATATATGTCATGCAATTGTAGGAGCTCTGTCTGGAGTGGAGAAGAAGCCATTCACGTAATCCTCTATGAACCTCCTGAATATAAACATACGGCGAAACTCAGAATCTTCCCCACTTTTCGACAATTTTGGAAGTTTCTTGGACTAGCTTCTTGGTGTTCATGGCAAGCTCATCGATTAGAGAACCAATCTCATCCCTGACATTACCAAACAAGCCAACATTATTATTAGAGACTAAAACGACCAGCACAAAACTTTCTGCCCAAACTACACCGTAAACTGAAGATGCACAGAAAGTCGCCTCGCAACACAAACAAAATAAAAAACACGCTTCTAAGAGTTGTGTCCACGCGAGGACAATCTCTTTAAGTTTCTTTGTATTAGACAGCACACCTACGGAGATTACTGACACAGATACAGCACCATTAGTTTTCTGCGTATAACGGGAATCTTCTACTAGACCTAGACCTAGACCGAGACCAAAAGTCTTCAACTGTAAAGCATATTTTGCATATCACACTAATAGGTTCTAGTTAAGGTAAATCACAAAATGAGGAGGATAAAGATGATAGCAACATTCAACAAGAGGAAATAGGGGCAATACTACAGCACTCAATTCATTAGTTATCTTAATCCACTCCATCCTCTAATCTTCTTTCGAATATAGATAACCAAGGCCCAAGGGTCCTCTTTTATATTTGTTTTCTATTTACGAAAATACCATTATTAATTACGAGAATGCTATTATCAATCACAAAAATGACATCCAACTCTTCGTATCTACCATATCCTCCTCCCTAAGAAAAACAAATCATTTATAAGTACTCACCCCTCTAATAAATCACCACTTCTACTATATCCCGTTTTTATTATATTCACCATATCCCTTCTAAAATTTTAATGGCTAACCGTCGCTGCAGGAATTGTTGTTATTCTGTCCGATTTGAACACTAACATATCTGCAGGTGTACAGCTTAAGCAAATTCCCTCTTCTTCCAAAACTGTTGAGCTTCAATAATAAGTGTCGTTTAGACTTGGTCGATAAAAATTAAAACCCAGAATTTAAAAAATATATCTAGATCTTACCTCATAAGCTTTCTAGGATATTATGATTATAATCGACCTTGCTAAATTTCCAGCAGCATGAGTATTCTTTTTGCTGGCCTATGCAACTATATATAGTCTGTTCTCAAAACCTGACACTGAATTTCCTTGGCTTTGCTGAACTAGATTCCCTGCTTAACATGTAAAAACGCAAATGATGCATCCAGTAGATTATCTGGCATGTCCTTTTGCCTTTACCACACAAAATCCTATCTTATAAATTTGTATCCTACCTATAGCATCCAAATAATCAAATTCTATTTTTCCATAAGCACTAGCCAAGTTACCAAACAACAATATACCCAAGCAGTTCACGTGTTGGAAATGCATTTCCGAACATGTAAAGTTCCGTCCAAACGTGAAGAATTTAGAGATAAAATGTGAATCCAAACTTTTTACCTACATCTCTCCCGCAAAACTTTTCTTAGGAGGCAAAAATTAAGATAGATCAAACTAAAATCCAAAGGGAGTGGAGTTTTGGAAGAATAAAAATTTGTGTTCCAAGAAAAAAAGGGCAATGATGTCCCTAGAACTGTGCTTTAACATGTTTAATTGAAGAATAGAAATAATGTCCACCATTAAGAGGTATCCTAGGCTCTCTTTGAGATCTTTGGACAAGCTAAAAACTCGAATTCTACCTAAGCTATTTGGGCTATTTCAATGGAGCAATTTCTCTTCTTTTACTTCTTTTTTTTTTTTTTTTATAAGAAGTGGGGATAAAACAATAGTTTTAGCTATACTGGTTGGGCTATTTTAGGTGGGGTTTTTTTGCTAAAATAAATAACGCAAACAGATGATCCTTTTGGTGCTGCAGAAGACCAAAAATGATTTCTTTGCCATCCCAAACAGTTCCAATTGAAGTACACACTTTGTTAGCATCTAGCATACCGCAGCCCGTTCTCTTTGTACTAGAAACATCCGCATTCCATATAGCATAAGTTGAACAAAAAGCATTGTATCATACATAAACATACACCATAAACTATTGAGTCAATTAACATGTGTATCAGTAAGAAAGAAATTGCTATAATGAAATATCATATCAAGTCAGATATTTGCAATTTGGGTTAAGTTTTCATTGATTGCCCTTTACGTTACATGGGCTCTTCTAAAACTCGTTACATGTGGCTCTTCTAAAACTCGTTACATGGGCTCTTCTAAAACTACTTTGATGTGTCCTTTTGTCACGGAGAAAGGATTAAGTGATGGCTCCAACAATTCCACGCATACCCACCCTCAACACGTATTTGAGTCATGACACATATATTGTCTCCTTCAAAAATTTCTCAGAATTAGGTACTGTTATCAGAGATGAGAGAAAGTGTATAGGGTGTTTATGAACCCTAACACATAAGAGTTATATTTATAGTATTGCTTACCACATTACATGTCTCAGTTAAGCGATGTGGGACAAACATATAAACTAACCTGTCTCACTTAAGCGATGTGGGACAAACACATAAACTAAACGTAAACTATTCTAACAGTACTATTACCTATAATTAGTCTTCAAAGTCCAATGTTTCAAACTGATTCTGATGTACTGAAGGGTCTATTCATTCAATAACCAAATCAGGTTTAGGAAGCGTCATACTATTCAGAACTTAGTTCATGTTCTTTCTCTCGTCTCTTTTATTACTGGAGGGCTTTCAAATTGGTGTGTGGATGTTAATTAAATGCTTACAAGACAGAGCAAGCATACCACTTATCAACATAACCATGCATAGCATAATCGACGAATTAACTTACTGAGAAGGAAGATGTCCTAGACGATTTCCCTCATAACCTCTAACCCTGCCAATGCCATAGCCATAACCAAATCCAAAACCAACCCCGCATCCAGCTCCATAGCCGACAACAAGCTGCAATCCAGGAGCCAATGGACCAAAGCCCACACCTACAGTGAACTTTATTTTAGGAACTAAGGTGAAGTAGAAATTATTTTAATCAATACATATATAATCTAGAGAATCAAGTCAAAGGCCATGCTATACAATAAACAAGAATGGATTAGAGCTGATCAGAACGCCCGCCATGCTTACCCATTCTAGACTTCTTGTATCTCATTAATCCAAGCTAAACAACCAGACAGACAGAAAGACATGCACAAATGGAATGAAATGACCTCATTCAACTTAATAGCAAAAAAACAAGATCCTCAACACTTAACTGCACCCCAGTAAACAAAGCACGAGCACAACTATAGTGGGTTCTTTACGAAAACAAATGACCAGGCGATATCATTATTCCGATTTGCTTTCCCTACTTTCATTCAATAAAGAGTAGCATTCCTATCCAAGTAAGAAATGGCCTCATTAGTAACCACTCAACTAAAACCATGCCCAACTCAGAATCAGAAAGTCTAAGGGCTTTTCAATTCTGCTGCAAGTGAAACCAGTCGCCCACAGGACATCATAAGAGAACAACTCGGGGAAGGGGCGAAAACCTTCTACTGGTTGCGCCCAAGGCCGGCCAGGGGTAAGCCCCACAAGCCCCCGGGCTCAGGGAACCCCCGGCGCAGGGCAACAAAATTTTTTTATATAAATAAATATAGAAAAAAAATAGAAATCCACTGAAAAAAATTATTATTAATACTAAGTGGACAACCAAGCTGAGGTCGAGCTTGGGCAACGCAAATGTTGGGGCCAGTACTGGTCGCGCCCTGAGATTTCCAAGTTACAATATGAACTTGACTCCTCTAGAATCTAAGAATAAACAAAGACCACTAGAACAAATAGCACTCCTTGAGGGCATTTCAATGCAGGCACATTAAAACAAAGGAGAACAAAAATGGCTAGAGTGGAAAGAAAGGGGGAAAAGGAAGACAACTAACAGGAGAGGAGGTTCAATTGTCTTTCAAGCCTCCTAAAGGGGGAGAAAAGGAGGAGATAGAGTTAGACATAAAACGGAAACCAAGTGAAATAGTAAAATCGTAAGAAGACAAAGATGAAGATAATGACAATGAAGGATATACCAAAGGCCAGCATCTAGTCTTTGCAAGTCTGAGCAGAAAACGTTAGGTTCCCACTGGCCAACACTTGCTTTTAGTCACGTGAAAATAGAATGTTGTGTCGGGTTGGAAATACTCTTATAGAATTCAGCAACCCTTTGTCTATTGAGGGAGCGAAATTTTTCCTCCACTCGAATTAGGAGCTTATCAAACTGCTAGTCTAGATGCACATTCCAAATAATGAACTAAGGTTATCTGTACGTATATACCTCCCGTGAGACCGATGCCGAGGCCAATACCACAGCCGGCGCCGAGGCCAAAGCCAGGTCCCAAATTTCCCAACTGCTTCGACTTTAGCACGGGAAACTTCCGTAGAAAACCCTGCACCGGAGGTTTCCGAAGTACACCGTTCAGCCAATCGTTCTCTTCACCTCCCCCTCCGTTCCTCATCTTTCCCGCGCTCCCTCTCTCTCTCTCTCTCTCTCTCTCTCTCTCCACAATTCGGGTTTCTTCCGGCGTCAACCCGACGAGGAATAAAAAAGAGGAAACTTATAGTCCTTGGAGACTGTTAATGCCACGAGCCAAACTTATAGTTCCACGCACACCTTTTATCATCTGACAATTTTGCCCTCCATTCCGTTTACTTGAATATTCTCGTTGAGTTAGTTGAGTTGCTATGGATGGCATTCACATAGCAGTTACCACCAATAGACCATGATGGTATTTTTAGTCGCGTTCTAAAAAAGATTGTTAGACTCGTTCAAGAGTTGTTTTTAATTCGAATAACTTATAATAAGACATTAAAAATGAATAACTGACTCAAACAACTCACATTAATAAAAAGAGATTATGAAAAGAGTTGAAGTGAATTAATAAAGAGAAAAATAATGCTTGAAATTGTAGATAGAGATCGACGTTATGTTATAAAGAAAGTGAGAGTTTCTTGTATTTTTTTCCTCTCTTCCTTTCACTATTTCTTTCTTTCTTCGTTGCATTATCAATATTTCCTCTCTTTGACCTACTTCCTTTCCTATAGAATATTTACAAGAGATTCCAAGAAATTTTCTTATGAGACTTGATCACATGTCTCGTTCATTCAAAAGATATTAGCGCCGAAACCGTTGAATTCTAGACATTTTTCCTTTTCACATGGGTAGAACTCAACACTCGCCACAAACATGTTAAAAACACCTTAGAATTGGCAAAAGTAAATGATTTTTGGCAGCTGGGGGGAACTAGTACAGAAGCATACAAGAATATATGTATATCATTATCTCATGTCACTAAGCATGAGCCCCTCTGCTTTGAGAGTAGTAGTAGTGGCAGCTGGAGGAATGCCTTGTTGATGCCTGAAAAGGTTATAAGGATCAATAAGGGTCTTGGCTCTAACCAATCTATCATAGTTCTGTAGGAAGTATTTCTCACCCCAAACCCTGGCCATCTCCACTGCATCATTGGTAGTATTATTAACCTGAAGCATCAGCTGATCATCATCCATGACTCCTAGGTCAAAGTCCATGTAGTTGACATAAGCAGCCCTTGGACCCCATGAAACAAAGGGAGTCATCAAATTATAAAATCCTCTTATCCAATCCATGTACCCATCTTTGTTTTCGGCATTGTTTTCTTCTTCTTTCCACTCCACAAGATATTGAATGCTGAATAGGTTACCTTCTCTGTGTGGAAAAGCAATAGATTTACTGCTTATCTTTTCCATAGCTCCACCATATGGATCCAAAATCACATACCCTTTTGGTTCCTCCTCAAGTATGTCCAGTGCAGCCTTTATGCCGTTGAGCGATATTGGGGTCCTCACATAATCTGACTTGGCCTTGAAATACTTCTTGTCGCCAAAGTAACGATCTTTTAAATCAGAGACAGTGCTCCCCTTTCCCAGTCCGGAGAAGTAAACAACTGACTCTATCCAACTCATCTCTTTACAATCTTCCTCCACAATACCCAACTCTGGAAACGCCGTATTTAGGATGGAGATGGCTTCACTTCTCGGACCCAGATACAACCCCTTGAACGTTGCTGAAATTCTTCCATTTGTTTTGGCTTCTGGCAATCCAGCACCAACAAAAGCCGATAAGTAAAATTCCTCTTGCATCTTTGGTGCAGCAAATTGCCATTTGTGGACTAGGTTGGCCACAAGATGCTTTGTCCCAGGCCTTGACGCGATGAAACCTGTCACGATTGGAGGCACTTTGGACAATTGGATCTTCCACGAATAGACAATCCCAAAGATACCCCCACCTCCTCCTCGGATGGCCCAAAATACCTCTTCTCCCATGGCTTTCCGGTCCAATAACCGTCCGTCTGCATCAATGAGAAGCGCATCCACCACATTGTCGGCCGCAAGTCCATATTTTCTGGACAGCAACCCAAATCCACCACCAGAGATGTGGCCGCCAATCCCTACAGTTGGACACGACCCAGCTGAGAACCCGTGATGATTGTTTTCAATACTTCCAGCTGCTGATTGGGAATGAATTGCATGGTAGGTCTGACCAAGCGTGGCACCCCCTTCAACCCATGCCACTTGTGATTCCAAATCCACCGAAACATTGTCTAGATTCATCAAGTCAATAACCACAAAAGGAACTCCATCGGTGACAACCCACGAAGTCCCTTCGTATCCGTGCCCACCGCACCTTACTCTAATTTCCAGTACCGATCCTAATCTCCTGCAGCAAACAACAGTGTTCACTAGCTGCTCTTTTGTCCCTGGCAGAATAATGGCTGTTGGTTTCGGAATGGTTGCTTCGGCAAACCGCAGATTTTGGGTAGAGAAATTCAGCAGGTTGTAATAGGAATAAACTGCTGCAGAATCAGCAGGACTCGTGCCTGGGTAGATGGTGAAGTTATTGATTCCGTTATAAGATAAGCAAGAAACCAGCTGGTCTGTGGGTGTTGGTTGATCACTTAAAGAGAGAAAAACAAATGACACCATGATGATTATGATCATGAGCAAAGGAAATGAAGCAGTAGTACTACTCATCCCTTGGAAATACTTCACCATGACTGATGATGAGATGTCTTTTCCCATTCGGAGTATATAGAAGTGGATCACTGAGAATCATCACTTGGGTTGAAGACAAACGCATAGAGAGATCAATGTAGGACAAATTATGGTATATACACGTGGCCGGCCTTTCTTTTTTAATTGGGTGGTCATTGATACGTGCAAAAAAAATCTTACTTCAAATTAAATAGGTGAAAGTGACAAGAATCTTCAAGTTCATATATAGACATATGCAAATATTTGAATATCTTGCTACATGCATTTGAAATGTGTAGTATTTTTATTCCTAATAACTTTACAATCCTAATTTATAAAAGAATTGTTAGATAATCTAGAGTATAGAAATAGTATCCGCCACTTTAAAAATAAAATAAAATAAAATAATATTTTGAATTGTTGACACTTTAGGATATGTATCCGTATGTATCAAAAGATTATCGTTATCCGATATGATTACGATAGGGAGACGAATTCCTTCGTGAGTTTCAAGCACATATGTATTATGTACAATAACATAAACAAAAAAACACATTAGTATTCAAGCATAAAACTTTCAGAATACATAGTAAATGCTAAACAAAGCACTAACAAATAAAGAAAATTGTGCATTTTGCCGGCCAACCTCAAGCTACTAGGCATGCCTGCCTTCTATTTTGAGGAGCACCATAGTAAAGTAATAGACATCCGTTATGTATGCCAGGTGAGGGATACAGATACGTAAACAAGATGCAATGCAGGGAGGCTGTCATCAATATTTCCTCAACTGGTATATGCTGCTCCCATCAATAACAAATATGAATATAACTGAAGAAATCGGTCACAGTAAAATCTGAGACAATCCAGTTAGTCGTAAGTCCTAACCCTACTCATGACAAGTGTACATAACAGACAGACAACTGGTAAAATAATATAAATTCCTACCCTAATCTGTTTTCATGATTTTGAGGGAGAAAGGGGTCATTGTTGTTCAAGAATTTAGATCCTAATTCCTTCCAACTGCAACTCATTTTCCTTCAGTTGGACTACTTTTCTCCCAATGGATGGATATTATTATTTGCAACCCACATAAATACACTCACACACGCGCATATATACAAAAGATAGCATTTCTGTCCAGTTGAATTGATGTTGTTCCTTCTGACTTTGGGCCGTTGATTTCGTTTTGATATGAGTATGGGTATGGCTTTTTTCCTTTTCTTTTTTAGTAGTTGACAGAATATAGCTGCTGCTTCTTACATGAATAATAGACAAATGGAAATTTGTAGATGAGAATTTGTAATCTTCAGTAGTACTTTGCTATATTAATTGTTCCCAGTACATGAGAATTTCCTCAAGGGGTTCCCAAATTTTGAAAGTTTAGGCACAAGAAATAAAAATCAAAATGGAGGACCTAAAAAGAGCAGATTCCGATTCCTTTCTCCTGATCACTTTCTTAATCATTACATACAAGGCCAAGTTAGGCAAACCCCTATTATTGGAAGGCCGGTAACTGTCATGGGGTATTAAGTTATATGGATGTGTCTCCACGGCTTTATCTTTGTCACATCATCAAGCACTAGAAACTACATGACAAAAATTAATAGTTTTTGGTCATCGTTTTGTGTCTATCTTTCACATTTCAGTTATATTCACATTCTCTTTATTTCTCTTTCATCAGGAAAGAACGAGACGGAATCATAAATAGTTCGTTCTGCTTAATTCTGAAAATCAAGATTCATCAAGTTTTTATGACTTCCCGAGATCTTCACAAAAATAAATAAAAGTTACAGTAAAAGTTGCCAATCACTAAGAATCATAAGTAACTAAAAGGAAAACAGACAAATCAAAACGGATTATCAACTACGGGACAAGGGCAAAAATGCTATCTAAGAGATTATACACTCAGTCCTCTATTTTCCATCTTTCTATCACAACCTTGAACTGTTTATCCCTTCTCCTCACCTGTAAAAATAAAACCAAGGTTCACAAGCAGTAAGAAAGAAAAACGATAATACATTCTTCCAAAGAAAAGAGAGAACAGCTACACACGGAGCCAGAAGCAAACTTTAGCAAGCAAAGAGAAAAACAGGATAAAAACAAAAACAAAGGAGAAGCAAATAAAAGAAGTATAAGGTTGAAAATAGCTTTTGCGTAAGTGCCATGTGGAAACCTTAGCTAGGAAGAATGTGGTGCAAATATCCAATGGAGATTGGTGAACCCAACACTCGTCACTGTAGTGGAAATCAAGGAACAAGTATGAGCACTCATACAATCCGAAAAGACACCTCTCTCTTTCGTTCCAAATGCCGACTTACATCCTCCATACTCAATGGAGATTGTACCCGGAGGGATACACAGTGCCCAAATTTTTCCACTTCGATAGTAGGAAAGGGAATGATAAAGAACATGTGACTCGTTTTCTGGATAGTCTCGGTGTCCACGGTGCAAATCGTAGCCTTAGGTTACGAGAGTTTTCTAAGTGTCTAACAGAAAGAGCATACTCATGGTATGCCAACCTCGTTGCTAACTCAGTCCTCTCTTAGGAGGATTTGCTTAAGAAGTTTTACTCCAAATTCTTTTATGTGGAGTACTGCACTACCCAATTCTTCAGGAAAGTTAGGTGTGGTTGGGCCCTCCCCAACCACTATTATTATTTTATATGTTTTTTCTTTTGCTCTTCCAAAAAAAAAGATTTGCATAGAATGAATGCACTTCGCTTATAAACCTCACTTGGTGACCGATTATTTTCTAATATTTCTATGCACTATGTGAAGCCACTCAAAATTTGAGCGAACATGTGCAAATCATGCCGCAAGAACCGGCACGCCTACCTCGTTATCAACCCTCTTCGTGGAAGCCTCCATCCCGCTGTAGTCAGCAACTCATGGAGACTCTAGGCCATCAGCACATGGAGCCTCTAGTCCACCCAACCGAGGCCACAGTGACCAACACAAGTGACAAAAGTTTTCTAAACAACCAACTTTTGTAGTGACAGTTGGAAAGGCCCAAGCGTTCCTCGACGCCTGGGTGCATGAGCAGAAGGTATTCTTCTGCAAAGTTAGGAGGGAGCCAACTCATTAAGATAAGAGCCACTGCGACTATTGCATACTACACAATATAGTTCACCGCAATACAAGGTTATTGGACTCTCCGAGGAATGTTTCAAAAATTCATGAATGAGGATTCCTTAGAGCCCCTGCTACCAAAGATGTTCTTCGAAATCCTCTTTCGAACAAAAGAGACATACCCTACCCGTGGCCATCTCTACTCTCTCAGAGAAAATATGTGCTTGATCATCTTTTTGAGACTAGTCTTCTATATGCTCAGCTTGTTGATACTCCTATGGACACTGGTATTAAGATTTAAGCTTGATGCTAAACAGGAAGAACCATTTCATGATGCTGGTTCTTAATGGCGTCATCTTAGAAAGTTGACTGATCTTAGTGTTACTCTTCCTAACATTACCTATGTCGTGGGTGCTAGTCATTATATGCATGCTCACAATCTGAGACTATTTGTCATATCCTGCCCTTCTTAAAAAGCACACATGGTCCTGACTTACTCTATGGACTTATGATTCCTTGTCTGTGAGTGGTTTTAGTGATGTTAATTGGGCTAGTAGTCCTTCCGATTGGCGTTCTACCTCTATTTGTTGTACATTTGCTGACAACAATTTGGCTCCCTGACCCAATAAAAAGTAGAATGTTGTTGCCTGTTCTAGTATCGAGGCAAAATATCGTGGTATGGATCTTCATTTCTCTTCTTTTGGACTTCAACATCTATGTTCCTTTCTCATATGGCGATTTGTGCTAATTAGACCACTATCTTTATTGCTATCAACCCTATTTTTCATGAACTTACAAAACATATCAAGGTTGGTTGTCATTCTATTCGAGATTTGATAATACAAAAGCACAATATTACTCCTTATATTTGCTCGGAGGATCAACTAGGCAATATGCTCACAAAACCCTTGGTTCGTTCTCGTCCTGGGCAATTAACATTCAAAGTTGGCGTGTTTGATATCTCTGCTCCAACTTGAAAGGGAGTGTTAAAGGGTTATTTTTAGTTATTTTGATGTTTTCCCATTTTATTGTGCACCTGCCACCAGGGTATTGTGGTAATTTTCTTGATTCAGGATGATGGTATAAATGCACTTCTAGTAGATGGGCTCTTTTACTCTCCTTAATTATTTATGCTAATTCTTCATTTTTCTCCTCCTTCTTATTCCTTCTTCAAACCTTAATCGGCATTTTTAGACTTTAAATATTAGGAACATTTGTCAATGTAATCTCAAAATCTGGTAGAACATTTTGAATGATTGTGAGTGTCGTGGTCTGAAGTAAGCATGCAAAGTGGAGTTATGTTTCAAGTTAAATGCCAAAATGAGGACTTATGTAATGGTGGTGTCAGTTGTGTCCTAGGCACCTCCAGGTTTATCGAAGAACAGCTGTGAATTAACACAAAACCTGCAAGGAGATTGCTTTGTTTATTGGAGAACCACTTCGTTACTGCATAAAGCAAGACTTAATTGGTCGTTTATGCCTCAAATTCAAATGTCGTTAGTTTTACCTCAGTGAAATGTCCAATTAATAAAAGGTAAGCTAGAAGAAATGAAACATCCTCACGTTGCAGTTCTGAGCTTCCGAAGAAAAGATGATGTAAATGTTTAACATACTGAGTTTTGAAAAAGAAAAAATCCTTTGGAACCCATCCACAGGTCTTGACTATTGATTCCTTTTAATTTCATAAAGGACTTCCTCTTTGTATTAGAAAAAATGAAAATGGTCAACAAAAATAAAACCAAAGTTCATACAATGAGGACTGAGGAGACACTTTACTTAATAACTTACCTCAACCAGTGGTTTTTTCCCCTGAAGTAACAAATCTACACTCCTTTCTGTCTGCAAAGAGAAAAACTAAATATTTCACGAACTGCAGATGTTATTCGTAAAAGAAAAAGATGTCTAGTACTTCCCCACCACTTAAGATAAATGTCCATATTCCAGCACATGATGAAGATGACAAAGAAAATAAGGAAAAGCAAATGAACCATATCTGGCTCAATCCTGTCCCAACAATAGCTATTTAAAAGCATCTTCATGGGGAATAATGGTCTAAATGATCAAAACTAAGCGAAAAAACCGTGACAGTAAGTAAATCCTAGCGTTTTTAATCTTTTTATCAAAAAGTTAAACATTAAAAGAAAATGACCTTTCTCCAAATATGACTTCCCTTAGTTGTATATGACTATAGCAACATACAAAAAAGCAAGAATAATAACCACATTCAACCTATTAAAAGAAAAAAACGGGAGTTTGAATAAGCCCAGATCTGGTAACTGATTAGAGCAATGCATAGTTAGAGAAGGTAAGGTTGTTGGATAAAAGTAATTTATTACAAACTGAAGCTCGTGATGGTATTGTCTGGTTCTCATTCAGAAAATATAGGAACATTGGTACCATTGCCTCGTTTTGGTTCCAGTCCACCCTGCTGTTGTGGTCTCATGCATACTTGCACCTTATTTCGGTGGTGTTTCAGGTTATAGAAACTGAATGCAGATGACATTACCCACCCATTATGGATTTTTCGTTCACGTTTTCGGCTATCTGGAGTGCATTTGATAGGGATTCAAAAAATGATAATCCCCCTGGTTCTCTATACTCGCATGACCCACTATTTATTAGGTCCATTCATCTAAATGGAAGTGATTATACACAATGTGCAAAGGCTGTTGAGTTTATTGCCTGCAGAAGAATCAGTACTATTGATTGACAATCCGCCTGACGTGCATATTGGGCTGCCAAGGATGCCCTGTCTTAATAAAAATCAGTATGCTCAAATCCAAACCCTAAATTTGGTGGGAATCTAATACCATGGAATAGTAGCAGCACTGATTTGATGTGGGTGGGATAAATAACGGGACTATGGTGGCAGGAGGATTATGTTTTACCATAGGATGAGGAGATAATCTGGAAAAGTGGTATTAGTGTATACCCACATATACTCCCCCATTTAGCAAATAAGCTTTTTATTCCAGGGTTGTGCATGTTGCAACAAACAATTGACAAAAGGGATAACAGGATTTCTGCGGACCCTACATAACTCTTACCCTTTGAAAAGAATGCACTAATAGAAGTGGAGAAATCTTGCAACTAAAGAATCAGAAAACCAGATAATTTGGTCCATTTCTTCATGTAAAACGTTAGGTTTGTTAATGAAATAAGCTCCAAAGATTGATCTAGCCAATAATATAAAACTGATCAGTAAATGATGTAGCCACCTTGGTATGTAAGAACATAAACAAAACAAATTTCAACTTTCTGATTAGCTGTGACTCAATAGGAACTAAATTGGCTTAAAGGGCGGAGCAACATACCCGATGAGTAACCCAGTAGTTCCTTTTCCTCATTTCAATAAAAAATGGAAATGTTGGAGGAGCTTTCCTCTCAAGAATGCTTTTCCTACAATTTCTGGTTCGGGCTTCCTGATCCCCTAGAATGACACTTTCCACTCCCCCAATCTGCATGTTTGACAAGAAAAACAATCAGAATACACCATATTCCCTATTCAAGGAATTGGTAATGCATAACAACTCAAAGATTCTGAACTTGATTTTTTGTTCTCTTAACTTTTCAGCCAAGTGAATTTACGAAAATGATATGAAACATATCGGACAGCGCACAAGGACTACAGAATAAGTTTCCAAACACCAAATGAATAAACGAAGAATTGCTCCTGAGATTCCACTAGAGGAAAATGCAATTTCAGTTAGGAGAAAATGTGCACAAGCCAGTGAGGCAATATTTCATTTTCCTACCATCACTACAAACTTTCCAAGAACTGACTCGCACATTGAAAACTTATTAATGAAGAAACCTCGCATAAGCAATCAATTTACTAAAATAGAAAAGGGAAAACCTCAAACACTTTTGCTGTCATAGTTGTGTTCGTGATTTGTACAACAGCAAAGCACATATTTGGAGGAAGGCGGATCACATTTGACGACACTTCAGCACTTCAATGGCTAATTCTTCTACTTCTAGAGCACAAATGCTTGTTAACGTTCCTATTAATGGTGCTGCAAATCATCTTTCACCATTAAATGTGGGTTTGGTCACAAAATTGTCTAAACCATAACATGGTCCCACAGGTGAATCTGTAATGGTGTCACCTGATCACAATGGCAGGTTAGCAGCCATCTTATTTTGCGTAAATAATCAAGCAATAGTTGATGGTCCTCCAGATTGCTTAATTTCATACTATAAACAAAAATGATGGAGAAGACTTGCACCAGTTTCTTCTCACAAGAGAAAAGGATGGGAAGACTAATTACTAAGACATTTACGTTCCAAACTAACCCTCATATCTAATAAGAAAATAAGGTGTCAATTCCTGAAGGGGACAAAAAAACCAGCAGGATAAAACGCCTACCATACATAAATAGAATCATATTCAAGTATGTATAGCCCTGCAAATTCAAGAATGCCTACTGTTAGAGAGAGAAAAAGGTGCTTAGGGTTTATTCACTTAACCCTAATACATATATGACTAAAAAACATATAGAAAGTAAAAAAACCCACAAAGACCTAATTACCCCTTGTTATATTCTAACACCTACCATCCTAAACATCAAGAATCTAGAATATAGATTTAACTAACTGTAAATTATGCCCGTGTAAGAAGTCTACATGGTGTTTGTGAGTATTTAAATAGAAGCCATGCATTCAACTGACATCCCTAGGCCAATCCCTTTCTGTAAATGCTATGGATTTTTCTTACAGTATCAGCCAACCTGCACGCATGAACGTATGGGCTCGAGGGCAATCCACCCAGGCATTCAAGTTGGCACTCTCTACATAAATAATTGACACATCTTGGAAACTTCCAGTTATTCATTACTTAAAAGGAGATGGGTATAAGACCAAATCCTATGGGCCACCCTCCCCGCAAAGAAAAGCTTGTGCGGGGGGTTGGTGGGGTCAGTTCAGTCAGTGTTATCAAAAAAAGAAAGAACAAAAGAGAGAACGGCAATTAATCTTTTCATACATAATCGATGGGATAGTGGTGTTTGAACCTGCTAATAAGAGCTAATTATAGTTTGGGTATTACCCACGCCCCAATAGGACATCAGGGGATGGAGAGTGGAGTTTCACACTTATTCAGTGTTTAATCCCGTATAGGGAATCTACACGGTCTCTTTGACTCTTGCCAACTGAAGTTCCTCGTGTAGCTCTTTTAGTGAGCTCGCATGGTTGTTCGTACAAGGTTGAAGTAGATCTAAAGGCCAAAATATAGCACAACGGGAGGGGAAGTTAATTCAACAATTGCCAACTGTTTTCCAGTCTGCGAACACTAAGCTGACTATACAAATCATTCAATCAAGAAGCTCTAATCTAATCTGAAGTGCCAAAAAATTAAAGTCAACTAACAAAAATGTTTGTTAAGGATTTAATGCTAGAAATGGAATATCAAAGGCTCTCTTGGGAATTAAGAAAAACTAGCCATTACATGAAGAGATTGTTATTGAGATCAAAACTAACCAGATCACATAGAGTAGGATTCTCTACTATATTCTTCAGCCTCTCTCCATGAGCAGTACCAATAAGCATGACTCCTCTCTCAGCAATAGAACGACAAGCATTTACATCAGCTTCAGTGCCAATCTCATCAACAATAATCACCTCAGGCGTGTGATTCTCCACTGCCTCAATCATGACTCTGTGCTGCATAAAGGGTTCTGGGACGTGCATTCTCCTTGCACCCCCTATTGCTGGATGTGGAACATCTCCACCACCTCCAATTTCATTGCTAGTATCCACAACGACCTTTCAAAATTGTTGAAAATTCTTTCATTGTTGTAAGATTTAGAGACAAGAGAACATATGAGAGAGAGAGAGAGAGGGGGAGGGAGGGAGGGAGAGAAACGAATGCTATTCCATTAACCTCAGCATACCACTCTTTTGTGAAGCTCATCTGACAAGACACGAGCAATTTCTCGCATAACAGTAGTCTTACCTACGCCAGGCCTGTAAAGTTCAAACAAAGCTCATGTAAACGTAACGCTACTAAAGCCAGTTAAAATATTAGTGCTACAATCATAAATCATTTTAGCCATATGTAAAGCCAAGTTCAACTCCTTCAGTAATGTTGGTTGGAAATGACCTTCAAATATAACGGCAATAACAATATCTCATAATGAAGGCAAAACAAGGAGTTTATTTTGTTTTGTTACAAAATGAAGGCTATAGCGTGGGGGGTGGGGGACCTTGCCTATGAGACACCTGATAGCCTTGTGAAAGAGGCAATGCTAGACAAACTCCTTTGCTAGGCCACCAAACTCAAGCCAAGATAAGTGTGCAATGCAAGCAAACAAGATAAAGTACATGGACCACAACTAACGCAAGCAACAAGCTTAAACTAAACAAGTAACTACACTAAACATGCACAAATGAAGCCATTTCATTGATTAACATAAACATTTACAAGCATTGAACAAGGCTACAAAGTATGTCAACTCAAAGTAAAGGCACTAAACATGCACAAATGAAGCCATTTCATTGATCAACATAAACATTTACAAGCATGGAACAAGGGTAGCTTAGTCATTACCCTTTGTACTCAATCTTTCTCTAGATATTTAGTATGTGTGTAATAGGGTGTGATTAATAAACCCTTAAACACTTTGATTAATTCTGATAACATGGTACCAGAGCCTACCTAAAGAAAATCCTAACTTATAGCTATCACTGTCATCTTCCACCGCCATCGCCAGTGGCGTTGCCATCACTATCGTGGTCGACCTAAATAGGCTCAGCCCTCGTCGTCTATTTGCACTAGGACTAATCCTTCGTTGTCGTCTCTCCTTCAGTCCTCGTCATCTTCTTCAGATATGATCTGACCACTCGTCGTCAATTCCCTCTCCCCGATGAACCCTCATCGTCGCCATCGAGCACTAGCATTGTCAAGATTTTTTGATCAGTGACCATCTTATCATCTTTTTCTTATAAACCAACTCGAAAGCCCTAACCCTAAAAATATCACAACCTCAACTATCTTTGTGGTCCCTTTCCTTTGCCTAGGCTCCCCATTGCCGCAATGATTGAATGGCACTTTCCTCTAAATAGACATGCTACATTATACTCAAGCTGTAGAGAATAGATACCCTTTTTCCAAAACCCTCAACATCATGTCTCCACTGAAGCATGGTTAAGCGATCCTACTCACATTGGGCCTATTGCCCAAGTGGTTTGGCCAATAGTGGGCCAAGAAATATTGAATTGTAATGTGGGCGGAGGTTTCCGCGGGATACAAATAACCTCTGGTTTTTTTCAGATTTGGCGAGCATCTGGAATAACTAGTGAATTACAACTCTATTGTACCGCAATTGGTGCATTGATCTTTGCAGCATTAATGCTTTTTGCTGGTTGGTTCCATTATCATAAAGCTGCTCCAAAATTGGCTTATCATAAGGAAAACCTAGAAACTTGCACAATGAGTGCTTAAGTGCCTATTTCCCCTTTTAGTGTAATGTTCCTCTTTTAATTGTTATCAAGTGCATAGGTACAATAATAACCATTATCATAGGACCAAATTCCATGATGAATCGTAAAATGGCAACAGGTTGGTGAGGAGCCAATGCTATAAGCACATAAGGACTGTCATTCTATTGACATCTGGTATGAAGCTCCATAACACAAAAGTGAACAATCAAATAATTTCCCTATCTACACACTTCATTTCTATGATGCATATTAGATTTCACTTTCACAGGAAGTTCCCCCTATGCTCCCTTCTATAACTCAGCCTCAGAGCATGTAGGATGTGGCTAGTTGATAAGGGCTGTTGCATTTGACTGGAGGGTTATTTGCATGCTTACCTTCCAACAAACAGGATGCCTTCTCCAAATTGAAGCAGATCTTGAACCATGTCGATGTGACCCCTAACAGCTCGGCCAACTCGACAAGTCAAACCAACTACCTTGCCCTTCCTATTTCTTATTGCAGATATTCGATGCAAGGTACCGCCAATGCCAGCTCTGTTGTCCTCTCCAAATTCACCCACTGCATTCTGAGCATACTCCAACTCTTCCATTGATACCTGGCTAATAGGTACGAATGAATAACCAACAAGCATTAAAGAGAATTTTTTGCTTGAGGAGCTTTTTTGTCCTTCCTCCTTTTTGGTAGTTGATCTTATAGATTGCTCTCTCTCTATAATTTGTTTTTTTACTACAACCATTAACTAATCCTTTTGATTTTTAAGCTCATAAACTACTAAATTTCTGGATAAGTTTTCAATCTAACCAGATGGTCATCTAATCTATGATATATAAGTGTCTTAAAATGGTAAATGAAGAAAGCCAATCTATGAAGGTAGACAAATGTTGGGTTTGCACAGTCCCTTAAGAATATATAGTTTTGGGGAAACTTAAAAGCCTTTACCTCAGTGTCCCTCAAGTAATGTCTGCTAGATTCACCTCGGTAACATGCTTCTGGCAACCGACCCACATCCATTATAACCTACTGACATAGCAGCATTCAGACAAGAGTTGTTCACAACAATGCAATCTGACCATAACTGGAACAAAGAATTTTTCTGAAGACCTCCAAATCATTGATAGGACTCTTAACACCAACGACTTCATTCATCAATGAACAGAAAGCTAGAAAATGACCTTTAACGGATACTGTCTTTCAATTTATTCTGCTGTTTATGTTTTATGAAACCCAACCCATCCAGGAAAGCGACGGTAAATGTGTAAGTAGAGTTTGACGGGTGGACAACAATAACAGCATTTAATCCAGAATGCACAATCCGCCCTTTTTCTGTGAAAAAGGTACTTTAAGTTAGAGGATTACAAATCTAAGATCACTGCAACTGATGGACATGCAGTGGAGAATCCCGTAGTACAAAATGAGGTCGCCGTAACCATCATACCAATGGTGCAACCTCTAACATACACCAAGCACATAATTTCAGAAAAATTAAAGTACCTAACTTGCTTCTGAAAACAGTCCAGAACAAAGTATTGGTCTAATCTAATAGACTAACGAAGGAGCTTGACACAGATCAACCATCATATACAACAGAAAGAACCAAACAGGGGGTTTTATAATTGGATGATTCCCATCTCGTAGTACTGCACAACTTAAGGGTCCATTTGGACAGGTATGAATTTCAAACCAATGGATTTGAAACTAATACACAATAAAAATAGCTCAAAATGGGATTTGAAAGTTTACATAGGAATTACTATATTGAACTTAAGAGCTCCATTATAGTGGATTTGAAATCCTTCATGTTAAGAATTCCAGGTATTCAATGATCGAAATAAATTTATTCTTGCCCCCCTCATAAACAAATCCTGGTTTTGTTCCTGCCTACAACTGAACCTCTTATATTTCTTTTAAAGTCGAACATCAAATCCCTTGATTTAAAATCCATGATTATCCAAACGGACCCTAACTTTAATCCAGTGCTACAGTAGATTTCATGTTACCACAACATTGATAACTGGCAAAGGGTCAGAGGAAACACTATGTACCCCAAGTCATGTAAACTAAGGATCATCACCTCTAATAGCTGAGCCTGTTTGGACTTGTACAAAAGATTATCACGCAAATCACGTGGAAGAATCTGCAAAATAGGTCAAAAAGGTGAAGAAACTCATTTCCGACAATAACCATCAAACTTCAAATCATTGTCCAGAACCAAAGAGTGAGGCAGTTAAATATCAGTTGAAGCTAGGCAGTTAAATATTAGTTGAAGCTAGGCCTGAGACTCCCTAATAGAAGAGAAGACGACCTCTTTGGTAGAAAGGAAATACAAAAATTAGATAAAACATTTAACTTCGGAGGCAACAAAAAACAGTACAAAGTTTTAAGTCTGCGTACTATGGAGAGTACTTCAATGCAGGATTTTGAATTTCGACGTCTTTAAAGAGTAAAGGAACAACGGCCCACCCCCCAACCAAAAAAAAAAAAGGCAACTCTCTCTCTCTCTCTCTCTCTCTCTCTCTCTCTCTCTCTCTCTACTGTATGTGTAGTAGGCCGGAATAATCAATTAATGGGCCCCCGGCCCATGATCAGCTGCACCATACTCAGGGGCTCCACGAAGCCCAAACTCGCCTGGGTTGGGCCGAACACCCTACCGGCCGGAGCCTTTGCTCGGCCGTTCCGAACAGGTTTGGATCTCGGCCCTGCCGAACAGTGGGATCGCAATCTGCACCGATCCTCGGCCAGAATCCCCTTTGGTGGCTTCTTGGCCAGGTCATCTCAAAGACATCCGGTAATTCGGTTTCCAAAGCACGAACACACGTTCTCCGCTTTCTAAGGGACGTGTGGGCACGCTGTTCCAACCCCCTCGGGCGTGGGACGCGTGGCAGATCACATCCTTCCGATCCGCATGGGAGTGGGACACGTGCCAACGTTCCCACACTCTTCGGACCACGTCCTACATGGTGGGCCGGACGTTCCGGAGACAGTTGGACTCCTACTCTATAAATACCCCGGCGGCACTCCAATCCAAGGTACATGCACACTCGCGCTTAGAGCTTACTTTCAAGTTATTTCTTCTCTTCCTAAAGAGCTAACTTGATCGTCGGAGTGCCCACCGGAGATCCAACTCCCCCCCGGTGTGCACTAACTTAGTGTTGAGTGTTTTGCAGATCGAAGATCCGATTCTACAACCCGAGAAGTCAAGAGTGGATTCCAGACTCCACAATTTGGCGACCACAGTGGGAGATCCTTCTGACTTCTCATCCTCAAACCCTCCTAGCAAAAAGCTTTACCTGAATCAACAATGGTGGTCACCGGAACTGAACCTTCAGTCCTACCAGCCATTCCACCCCCTCCTCCTGCTGATCTGAGGGACAGGGCATATGTCGAGCGCTTGGAGGCTCGACTGGCAGAACGTGATCAGCTACTTCAACTGGTCAGGGAGGAGATTGCGCAACTCAAAGTTGCCATCAAACCTGACCAGAATGGCGAGACGTCGCAGGCTCGGCGACGAAGGCGCCGCAGGACGCACTCTCCGGAGCAAAGAGAAAGGAACAAGCGTCCGGCCCTCGAACGACTGGGGGTCGAAACCGAGGTCGACGCGATCAATGAGGCTCGGGGCCGGGGACGAACCAGGACCGCACCATCTGGAAGCCGTTCGGACGCCGAACGGGGAACCTGGAGGGTCTCGGTTCACCAAAGGCTGGGAGCTCAACCAGTGAGCAGCACTCAGTCGCACTCTCCACCGACAACACCTTCGGACGTCACCCCGACCCATGAGACTCAAATGGATCGAAGGTATGGCGGTCGAAGGGATCAATCCCCATCAAGACGTCAAAACCATCGAGGACGTTCTCCTCGGTATCACGGTGGACGGGACCTGAGACCACAACTCGTGGCTAGAAGGGGGGGGAGAGCCGAACAGGAGGTTCGGCCAGCACGTTCACAGTGCGACATCATCCACGACCAGCTCATCTCTTCTCTCTTCACCAGGGAGATAGAGGGGGTGCGTCCACCACGTGGCTTCAATCCCCCGAAATTCAGTAAGTATGACCCCAAGACAGATGCCTACCTGCACCTGGTGCACTTTCGGCAGATGATGTCTCTCTACAGCACCGACGACGCCCTGATGTGCAAGTTGTTCCCTTCCAGCTTGGGGGAACTGGGGCTCCTCTGGTTCGACAAACTGCCGAAGGGTTCCATCCCATCTTTCAAGGACCTATCCCTCGCCTTCCTGGCTCGGTTCGTCACCAGCAGCAAGCAGAAGAAAGGAGTTGACTCCCTCCTTGCACTGCGGAAGTCGGCAAATGAGTCTCTCAGACAGCACGCTGCTAGGTACTGGGAACTCTTCAATGAGATTCAAGGCTGCGACCCTGCTATTGCTGTGACTTCATTCAAGCTCGGGCTGGATCACCGAAGCAGGTTGTTCGAGGACCTCATGTTATCCAATCCTGCCGACATGGATGACCTCATGGCCCGGATCGACAACCACTGCCGGTTGGAGGAGGCACGCAGCGAGCGGCGTCAGGCCGAACAAAACCATCCCCGCCAGGGGGATGGGAACAAGCATACACCACACGGCTCGCGCCGGAGTGTGAACGTGGTATCCTCTGGGAAGAATAAGGGACCTTGGGCGTTCGAGTTTGCTGCGGTGAAGACGGTCTTCAAAATCCCGACGTACGAGATCCTCAAGAAGATACAGAATGAGCCGTACTTTGAGTGGCCGAGGCGGCCAATGGGAGAACAGCGAAAGACGCCAGACTCTCCGTACCGTTGTTCGTACCACAGGGAGAAGGGTCACTTGACCACACGCTGCCGAGCGTGGAAGGATTTCCTGGAACGGTTGGTATCGCAGGGACTCCTCAAGGAATTCATCAACGAGGAGAAAACACAAGCCGGGCCACAGACAGAACCGGAGAAAGAGAACAGTGGGGAAGTCCGGGTGATCGATGTCATCCACGGTATGGTGGATGCAGCAGCCGAGGAAACTCTTCGGGCCGAGATCAGGCGTGCGGCATGCGGCAAGCAGGTCATGTCCGTAAGCGCAGGAGCCAAACGTCCGCATCTCGACAGCCAGTCTGGGGGCGGCCTATCATTCTCTGATCAAGATCTTCAACGCCTCCAGATGCCACATAATGACGCGTTAGTCGTCTCTCTCACCCTCGGTAATTCGCTGGTCCGCCGCATATTGGTCGACCAGGGAAGTTCGGCCGAGGTCATGTATTACCCCCTGTTCAAGGCGTTGCACTTACAGGAGGCAGACCTCACACCCACCGAGGTGCCGCTGGTAGGGTTCAACTCGGCTCCTGTTTGGCCCCTTGGTAAGATCACACTCCCTATCCGTACGGGCACAAGGACCGTAGAAGTCGAGTTCGTGGTCGTCGATGTGCCGAGCCCTTACAACGCCATTGTCGGCCGGGTCTGGTTACACAAGCTTGGGGCCGTAGCCTCGACTTATCATCAAGTCCTTCGCTTCAACGGAACATGGGGACCTGAAGAAGTGTTGGGTGATCAACTAGCCGCCAAAAAATGCTATGTGGCGGCGATCAAGAGCAAAGTCTGCCCCGAACAGGTCCAGTGGGTGGAGGCGCCGGACGCTCCCCTCCTGGACGACGTCGGCACACCAGCTGCCGAAAAAGCAGTTGAAGAACTGATCACAGTACCGGCCGACGACATCAATACCGACAAGACTTTTCTGTTGGGATCAACCCTATCACCAGCCGAACGGGAAGCCATGACCTGCTTCCTGAAGAAGAACATTGAAGTGTTCGCGTGGACACCATATGAGATGCCGGGCATCGATCCAGACTTTATTTGTCACCACCTCAACGTGGACAAATCTCGCCGACCCGTCATTCAAAAACCGCAACGGTCGGCCACAATCCATACCGACGCGGTCATCGAGGAGGTCGACCGACTGCTGGAAGCTGGGGCAATCAAGGAAGTACAGTACCCCACCTGGTTGGCAAATACCGTCGTTGTGAAAAAGAAAAATGGTAAGTGGCGCGTCTGCGTCGACTATACAAATTTGAACGATGCTTGCCCCAAGGATTGCTTCCCTGTACCGAGGATCGACCGCCTCGTCAACGCTACATCTGGGCACGCTCGGTTCAGTTTCATGGATGCCTACCGGGGATACCATCAGATTGCTATGCACGGTCCGGATATGGAAAAGACAGCCTTCATCAGTCCCCGTGGTTTGTACTGTTATAGGGTCATGCCCTTCGGTCTCAAGAACGCGGGGGCCACATACCAACGGATGGTCACAAAAATATTTGCCAAACAGATCGGAGATACGATGGAGGCCTACATCGACGATATGGTAGTTAAGAGCAAATTTGAGACCGAGCACCTCAAGCACCTGCAGGAGGTGTTCGACATTCTGAAAGAGCACAAGCTCCGTCTCAACGCCGACAAATGTGCCTTCGGCGTCGGTTCTGGGAAATTCCTTGGGTACCTTGTCACCAGAAGGGGCATCGAGGCCGATCCGAACCAAATCACTGCCGTCAACAACTTAGCGGCGCCGTACAGTATCAAAGGGGTTCAGAAGTTAACAGGGATGGCGGCCGCTTTGAACAGGTTCATCAGCCGATCTTCGGACAAGTGTCGTCCATTTTTCGCACTCCTGAAAAAGTGCAGCCGAAGGAGCTTTGAATGGACTCCAGAATGTGATCAGGCACTCCTGGATTTGAAGGCCTACTTGTCTTCGGCACCACTACTCTCAACGCCGAAGGACAAGGAACCTCTGTTCATCTATCTGGCCGTGTCTCCGCACGCGGTCAGTTCTGTTCTTGTTCGGCAGGATGACCGAGCTCATCTGCCTATCTACTACACCAGCAAAACACTGGTCAGTGCCGAGACCAGATATCTGCCTTTGGAGAAACTAGCACTAGCACTGGTCTCCGCTTCTAGAAAGCTTGCGCCATATTTCCAAGCACACCCCATCACGGTTTTGACATCACAACCTCTAAAAAGCCTGTTCCGTAAGGCTGATCTGTCTAACCGAATCTCGAAGTGGGCCGTGGAGTTGGCCAACTTTGACATACAATACCAGCCGAGGACGGCGATCAAGGGGCAGGTTCTGGCGGATTTCATCGCCGAGTTCACGCCGGATTCAGGGACAACACTGCCGAACAAAGAGTCGGCAGGATCAGTTCAATGGCAACTATTCCATGGCAATTCTTGGAGGATGTTTGTGGATGGCGCATCCAATAATCATGGTTCCGGAGCCGGGGTCGTTCTGATTTCACCAGAGGGAATTGTCCATGAATTGGCAATCCGGCTTGACTTCCTCGCCTCGAACAATGAGGCCAAATACGAGGCCGTACTTGCCGGTCTTCGTTTCGCAGCAGACCTCGGTTCGGAGCACATTAAAACTTACAGCGACTCTCAGTTGGTAGTTCACCAACTCTCCGGCGAGTATGAAGCTCGCGACGACCGAATGTCCCGCTACCTTACCGCTTTACAACACGCCAGCAAACAGTTCCGCACTTTCTCATTGGAGCAGATTTCTAGAGAACACAACGCCCATGCCGACGCTTTAGCCGGACTCGCGTCGGCCACGGACGCTGGGGGGCAGAGGACCGTATCGATCGATATCCTCCCACAGCCGAGCATCGAAAAATCTGCGGCCGAGCCAGTGTATTGCATCTCACAGGAACCCAGTTGGATGGACCCCATTGTAGCGTACCTTCAGGACGAGACGTTACCCGAAGACCGAATGGAAGCACACAAAATCACTCACAAAGCCGCCCAATTCTGGCTGGGACCAGGTAACAAACTCACCGGAGAGCTTTCTCGGCACCTTATCTGCTTTGTGTGCACCCCAAGCAGACTGGGGCTATTCTTCAGGAACTACATTCAGGCAGCTGCGGATATCACTCGGGAGGACGATCGCTCGTGCATCGTGCTCTGACTCAAGGCTACTGGTGGCCTAACATGAAAAAAGAGGCCGATATGATGATAAAAAGCTGCGACCAATGTCAAAGGTTCTCTCCGCTCATACATCAGCCGGCCGAACAACTCAATCCCCTTTCCAGTCCATGGCCGTTCGCACAATGGGGGCTGGATATAGTCGGAAAATTCCCTGTGGCCCCAGGAGGCTTTAAATTCTTGATCACCGCTACAGACTATTTCACCAAATGGATCGAGGCCGAACCATTGGTCAAAATTGAACACAGAGATGTGAAGAGGTTTGTATGGCGGAATATCATATCGAGGTTCGGCATCCCCTATGCTTTCATATCAGACAACGGCACGCAGTTCGTTGGGGACCTATTTACCGACTTCTGCGCCGAGCACAGGATCCGCTTCTTCAATTCCACACCGTCATACCCTCAGTGTAACGGACAGGCCGAAGCTTCTAACAAAATCCTCTTGAACGGAATCAAAAAACGACTAATGGCTGCAAAGGGTAGGTGGGCCGAAGAGCTTTACAGCGTTCTATGGGCATACCGGACCACACCTCGCCGTTCTACTGGCCGAACACCGTTCTCCTTGGCCTTTGGCACAGAAGCTGTCATACCTTTGGAAGCTGGCCTCCCGACGATGCGGACAGAAGAATTCCATCCGGACACCAATGACAAAGCTTTGTCGACGGCCTTAGACCTAGCCGAAGAACAGAGGGAAGCTGCTCGGATCCGAATTGCCGCTTATCAGCAAACGATATCTCAGGGCTATAACGCCAGAGTTCGGCCTCGATCTTTTAAGCCGGATGACCTTGTTCTGAGAAAGGTCGTCGGCGCGAAACGTACAAATAAGCTCGGTCCTAATTGGGAAGGTCCCTACCGAGTGATCAAGATCGTTGGGGTAGGTTCTTACAAACTGGAAGATATGGATGGTACACCTATTCCCCGACCTTGGAATGCTCACAACTTAAGAAAGTACTTCCATTAAGTTCTCTTTCTGTTTGTTTGATGATGAGAAGTGCGTGGTCTACGGCCTCACTCTCTTCCATTTATTCATTTTTGGTTTATTTTTGTAATCATGACTTGTTATCAGTTTATGAAACTCCTCATGTTCGGTTTCATCTTTACTTAGTGAAATTTTTGAAATTTCTCCAAAGGTTCGGCGACGTGCCTCTCTGTTATCCGTTTCAGAACGGTTCGGTTTAATATTTACTTAGTGAAATTTATAAAATTTCTCCAAACGTTCGGCGACTTGCTTCTATGTTATCCGTTACTGGACGGTTCGGTTTATTCTTTACTTAGTGAAATTTATGAAATTTCTCCAAACGTTCGGCGACGTGCTTCTATGTTATCCGTTACTGAACGGTTCGGTTTATTCTTTACTTAGTGGAATTTATGAAATTTCTCCAAACGTTCGGCGACGTGCCTCTATGTTATCCGTTACAGAACGGTTCGGCTTATTCTATACTTGTGAAATTTTTTAAATTTCTCCGAATGTCCGGCATTGTGCCACTCTGTAATTCGTTACATAACGGTTCGGCATTAGCTATGCAATTGCACGAAAGGAAATAAACCGAAGTGCTTCGGTGATCATTACAAAAAAAGAGACAAATGGACACGGCTCGGCAAATAATGAAGTTCGTTTTCATTCAGAAATTGAGTTCGTTACACAAAAGCTAATGCTACTAAAACAAAATAAAGATAAGGTTGGCACGCAGGCCCTACTGCAAGTTCCTACTCAAGAAGGCTGGCCACCATCTTCGGCAACGGAGGAATCAGGTACTCGTTCCGTATCCCGAAGGGGGGTTTCTTCGGCCGGGGACAGCACTGCGGCAGCAGGATCATTCGCCGGCTCGGCAGCAGCAGACGCCTCTCCATACGAAGGGACATCCCTGTACAGAGAAGATCCCTCCGGCACTTCGGCAGCCTGGAGTGCTCGGAGGTAACCGCTGCGGAAGGCATCCTGCAGCAGCCCAGCTAGTTGGGCGTTGATGCCTTCCATTTGCTTCAGGAACTTCCCCTGAGCTTCAGCATAACCATCATTGTAGCCCTTCGAGTCGGCCTCGTCTACCCTCTTCGCCATCTCTGCCCTTGTGGCTCCGAGTTCTGCAGCGAGAGCCTTCTCCTTCTCCTCGGCCGCCGACAGGGCCATCCGGATGGCATTTCGCTCATCCACCATACGGTTTTTAGCCGTTATCTCCTGCTGGTGCAGGGTCCTCAGGCCTCGGATCTGGGCAGCTTTCCGCATTAGCCCGTCAGACACCGGGATCAAGTGCTGAGTTGCCTGCATAAAACAACGGAAGAATGAGTACGGATTATAGAGAGACTTGAGAAATAACTTGGAAAAAACAGATGGAGAAGAAGACTACCTTCACCATGAGCCGAGCCATCTCTAAGAAGGACGCGTCTAGGTTCTTCGGCAAAGCCTCAGCATCCTTCGGGAGCGTCATCCCTCCGGCCAGCGTCAACGCCATGAGAGGGTCGGCGTTGAGAGTGTCTTCGGTGTTCAACGGCCTGCCGTCAAACATAAGTTTCGGGATAAATGCTGGGGGCACAGACGTGCCCGTCGCCTCAATAGCAGCCGGGGGTCGGCTCGTTTTCGGCGGAGCCACCGTATCCACCTGTTGATGTGCGACCCCCTTCTGCCGGGAGTCCTCCTTCGACTCCCTCGGTTTTTTAGCCGCATCAGTGCCTTCTTCTGGGCCCTTCCTCTTCTTTTGAGGATCGGCTGGGCGGGTAGTCTGCGGTGCGGATCCGCCCACCGCGAGCTTCAGAGTGACCTCTTCTAGTGCCTTCCTCGGCATGTTGTCACACTCTGCGAGGAAGTCCGCAAGCTCCTGATCAGTAAAGTCTACCGGAGAGTGGAGACTGTAACCGGACGAAGTCGTGGAAGAGCAGGTACCTGAAGAAATGGGAATAACTTCGTCCGGAGTCGGCTCGTCCCGTGGCTCTCTGATCACCCCGAGAGGAACACTGTCGTCGGCCCGGTTTTCTTCTAGAGCCTCGGAGTTCTCACTGCTACTGGAGTCTCCTCGGCACTTCAGCTTCGACCGATAAACTTCGACGTAGCCGAGCAGAACCGAACAGTCCCTACTCCTCCTCCGAACGGTGAATGTCCGGCTGATTCTGTCCCAGTTCGCCTTGCTCCTTAGGCCGTCGACGACTCCTTTCCCTGCAAAGAAAAAACAAGCAAGTTAAAAAAAAAATCGTTGACTGTACGGAACCTACCGGCAAACCCAGGGACGCGCGGGATAGGGTAATAACGAAGTTCGCCTAACTCGAATTCGAATTCTCCCCGGACTACGACAAAGTCGTTGGCATATTTATCGGAGTCCGGAAGGCCTCTGATCAACCTCCTCTGTCCGGTCCGGCAGCTGAGGTATTTTCTTCTCGCCACCTTGTTCTGGCTTACTAAGTAGAGGCCGAACAGGTCTTCAACCTCAAACTCGAGGTGGTATCTTTCCTTCAGTTCTATGACCCCTACCACTATACGAAAAAAATTGATGGTCACCTGGGAAGGGGTCAGTTGAAGGGTATTCAGCACCCGCCGAAGAAAGGGGTGGAATGGGAAGCGCACGCCACCCTCGATGATAGCCATCAAGGGCAGCACAACCTGAAAATCGTTTGTCACGACGTTCTCCCCCGGCCGAATGAGCTCTACTGATACGTTGTCCGGAATGCCGTAAGTTGCTCGGAAGTCCGCGAGGCTCTCTGGATCCTCGAAGAATCGGGAGTAACGGTTCCTCCCCGAGTGAGTGGCCGAAGTCTTCGGCATCACCTCTGGGATTCCTGCCGAGCCGCTGGTTCCAGCTTGTTCGGCGCTAGAGGACGACAGCTCCGCTGAGTCTGCTTCTGGTCCGGACATCCTATAAAGATGTGCACGGGTGTTAAACATAGAAAGGTGAGGTCCGGTCAGACTCAGCTGAAGCCTAAACTAATGGGATCGGGGCTTCGCAGCCCCTCAGGATGCCCTCGGCCAAAACATCCGTCGCTCGGCCAGAACATCCGTCGCTCGGCCAAAACGTTTGCCGCCCGGCCGGCTCCTGGGGTACGAATTGTGTACCCAGGCGAACAGGGATGCAGTGGCTACTACTAATCTAGACCTATGTGAAAATAAAATCTATTGCAAAGAGCATGATTACAGATAGCTTACCCAGGTGAATGCGGTGATTGCTTGAGGGACTTCGAAGTTCTTCAAACTCTGGGCGACTGCGTAAGGGAAATGCTAGAGAGGAAAAGAAAAGCAAGAGCGTCTGGGTCCAGAAAAGTTTTCAAGTCTCCCAGACCCTCTATTTATAAGAGGGCTAGTAGGCGGGAAACGGCTGGCGCAAGAAACGAGGCGCCCCCGCGCGTGGATTTGAAACGTTTCGCCTCCTGCCGTCGGATGGGTGCCACGTGTCGTCATCTTAGGATCTGACGCTTCGCGTGCGCCGCCCTTCAGCGCCCCTTCGGCTCTACCGTCAGAGGAAGCCACATGTCACCATCTCATCGCTTGACGCTTCGCGTGCGCCGTTCTACAGTATCGCTTCGGCTCTGCCGTTGGATCGAACGCCACGTGTCGCAATCTCAGCTCCTGACGACTCACGTGCGACTCAGACCCTCTTACCAAGCACCATGCAGCATTCTTTCAAGGTCCGATGATTCCCCACAGAGCCAACCTTGCAAGTCTGTTCGGTTCCGAACAGAATGCCCCAGGGCATCAATAACTAACACAAGTTCTTCACGGCCTTCAAGAAAAATCTGCCTTCATGCCGGGGCTCGGCCACATGGTCAATTCCCCCGTACCAAGCTGCGTACGACTGAATTGAGGGGCTATTGTAGTAGGCCGGAATAATCATTAATGGGCCCCCGGCCCATGATCAGCTGCACCATACTCAGGGGCTCCACGAAGCCCAAACTCACCTGGGTTGGGCCGAACACCCTACCGGCCGGAGCCTTTGCTCGGCCGTTCCGAACAGGTTTGGATCTCGGCCCTGCCGAACAGTGGGATCGCAATCTGCACCGATCCTCGGCCAGAATCCCCTTTGGTGGCTTCTTGGCCAGGTCATCTCAAAGACATCCGGTAATTCGGTTTCCAAAGCACGAACACACGTTCTCCGCTTTCTAAGGGACGTGCGGGCACGCTATTCCAACCCCCTCGGGCGTGGGACGCGTGGCAGATCACATCCTTCCGATCCGCATGGGAGTGGGACACGTGCCAACGTTCCCACACTCTTCGGACCACGTCCTACATGGTGGGCCGGACGTTCCGGAGACAGTTGGACTCCTACTCTATAAATACCCCGGCGGCACTCCAATCCAAGGTACATGCACACTCGCGCTTAGAGCTTACTTTCAAGTTATTTCTTCTCTTCCTAAAGAGCTAACTTGATCGTCGGAGTGCCCACCGGAGATCCAACTCCCCCCCGGTGTGCACTAACTTAGTGTTGAGTGTTTTGCAGATCGAAGATCCGATTCTACAACCCGAGAAGTCAAGAGTGGATGTAGCACCCTGCTCCTTTGCCAACGTCATCTTATATAATTCTCATTGTCTTCTTGAAGAGGAGTCTAGAGTGAGGAACTTTATTTTTCCCACAACACTGGACTCAATGATATGAAAGTGCATATTACGCACCGATACACAGAGATTGATTAAAAAAAATACCAAGACACATCAGTTCAAACTAAAACTACTCTAAACAAACGAGAAACCGTAGATTAAATACCTGAAACAATGTGTCGATATCATAATCATAGACATTTTCAGATAAGGATGCGCGAAATTTGTTCGTCAGCAGGCGACCAAAGCGCCGACGAGGAGGAGGAGGAGGACTCATTTGGAGGAGCCCGCAAGTCGTAACCAGTTTCATGAAGCAGCAGATATTGCCCTTCCTATTGGTGATTGATCTCAAATTCAATTTGAGAAATGGATGCGTTGGTTGATGTTGTATAACCAGCACCATGTACTGAAAACCGGAGGATTAATTGTTTTGTATAACCAACTAGAAATCATAATTCTCATCTCTCTCTCTCACACACCCACACACACATTGGAAACTTCGATTCACAAGCAGAGAGTGAGAGGGAAAGCGGCAAACCTTGAGAGAGAAAGGGGCGAACTTTCAATTGCTGCAACGGAGAGAGGAGTGAGTGGCAGTTAAAGCGAGTATGGCAGTTTTTTTTTTTTTTTAGTGTCAATTTCACTTACGCAGTTCATTTTGCAATTTAAAAAAATATATATGTATAGTATTAAAAAATTATTTAATTAACTATGTTTTTTATATGAACAATAATTTCAATTCAATATATCTACTGAATTACATTAATGGACATATCTTTAATTGTTTTTGACGTTCTTTCACGTCATTAAGAATAATTAGAATAGAATTGATATTATAACTATAACAATAATTTTTGTATATATGTGATCAAAGAACTTGTAAAAAAATCCATCATCTGATCTATTGTGTAATATGGTCTAAGAATTATAGAGAAGCAAATTCAGAGTGAATTGAGAAGCGAAAAATCTTCAAAAACTTGTGTAACATATTCGATTGTGTTTTAATTGATAAAGGAATAATCTCCAATTTAATTTCACCTTGTTTGATTTTTTTCAATTTAGACCTTAAATTTTTTTTTCCTAACAAGGCCACTAAAATGCTAAGGAATAAGTGGACTAGTATTTAAATTTTTTTGTAGGCAAAAAACCTATTGGTGGCAAACTTATGTAGTTTAGTGCTAAAAATATATACTAGAATAACAATAGTATTTTTAAAAATCCTTGAAGTGGCAACTGTCACTAATTGGGATGTAGAGAAGCTATAGTGTAATCTTCTATAGTGCGTGTGTATTTTCCTAGCCTTATCAAAATGAAAAATCAAACTACCAATGAATGAAAGAAGATCGAGGTTAATCCTAACACTAGGATATATTCTCTCTTCTCTAACTCTTCGCCTAGCAGCAGAATATCTAAGACATTATGTTCTGATATAAATCTAAAGTTAACAACGGACGATAGGACGATGCAACTAGAATAGATAATAATACAAAAGGAAGAGACTCCGCTACTCCTATCAAAACGATGCAGTTTTATTAACTTCGTCATCGATACTACATAGTTTTGATCTCATACAGTTTAATAATAATTTGCGTGATAAATTAAAACGATGTAATTTTAAAGACAAAACAAATCAAACTACATTGTTTCGCCCACATTACGCGTGAACTACATGAAACTGCACTACAGCTCCCACAAATCCCACTAATTATCTCCCGTTGGCTCTATCCTTGGATATAATAATGTACCGAGTGACGTCCTCCATAAAATTGATCATATAAAATGTTTCACTCGCAATATATAGATTGAATTGAGGTTTCCAAAATGAAGCTTAGCCCAATGGCTAAACTAATGAGATTTCCCTTCAAGAAGTCTGGGGTTTGATATCAAGAACTGGAGTAATGATTAATTTCATCCTTACTCCACCTTCAACGACAAGGCTTAGGCTTAGTAATTAACTTGTCACATTAGAAAAATTTAAGCTAATAGAACATCAGTAAATATATCCTTAAAACAAAGATATTCAACAAACATAGGAAAATTTTGTTTTAATAATGATGTTTAACATCATGTAGCTTTTAATGTTTGCTCAAGCTGATATTTTACATTTACAATTTTGGGCTTTAGCATTTTCTCTTCAAATCTTAACGATAAAAAGGATAACTATTCATCTTGTTACGATCCTAGAGATCACTAGGTGAGCCAAAAAATAATTTGTCCAACAAACCCTTGTTAATTGGGACGGAATCCTTAATCGGGATTACGGCAATACGGAACGGGGAAATTACACTAAAATAATGGTGGAAGTAAATAAAATCAAGAGGGAGAAATGGGTCAATGTAACACACCAAAGTAATTGACACAATTTTTCTTTTGATATTATAGGCACAAACTTAGTTGAGTAAAACCTATTTTCCTGCTATCATTTACATCACTATTCTAAAGTGAACTGAATATGAATCAAATGCTATACTGTTAGGCAAGGGGATAAATTACACCAGCTGATGAATGTGATCTTTTACAATACAACAAGATGCGACATTTTACGCATGGCACCAGTGTCCCGCGATAGGAACATTACAAACTCATCGCTCTAGACGAGACATCCAAATCACCCTCCTGCAACTCCCCGTCCGCCTTGCCATTTTGCTGCAAAGCATTCAAAGAAATGTCTAACAAAAAAGACATTTTTCTACTTCATCTGTTACAACTGTTTTCAGAAAAAAAGAAAAGGGACTGTAAAAAGGTATTAGAGTGATTCCATACCATATTTTCTTCCAACCTCACCTCAGCAAGGTAACGCTCCAAGGCACCATCTCCACGAAGAATTTTGCCCCCACATCCTGGGGAATTTACTGAACCCACTGACTCCTCATCCACAACAACAGCGTCTACCCTATCATTTCCTGCCCCAACATCTGGAATCTGTGATAGACAACTAATATCATTCCACAAGCAAATACTATAATAAGGTCATAAAAGATTAAATTAAATTGATATCAAGTGGTGATATACAACAAAATGCTGCCCCTCAAGATACCTCATACATGGCTTCAGTAAGAGTGCTTTCGAGTATAGCTCTTAAACCCCTCGCACCAGTATTCTTAATCATTGCTTTCTTTGCAATCCTTCTCAGTGCCTTATCTGTAAAATGTAGCTTCACCTGAAGATGACGAAGGTTTGTACATTAAGCACATGGAGACAACCTATTTAAATTAAGTACCATACGTGGAGAGAGAGAGAGAGAGGGAGAGAGAGTCAGTCCTCGCTAAAAGATAAAATAGGCCAATCGCTTACATGGTTCATGCTAAACAACTTCTTGTACTGCTTACCCAGAGCATTTTTTGGTTGTGTGAGGACCTGCCATGAAAGAAAAAGGCCAAAGCATTATAACACGTTCTGAGAACGATAGAGCATTAAATTTCGAGGAAGATGGACATAAAAGTCTATTTCAGAGGGTGCACAACACACCTCCATTTTGAGGTTAGTAAGTTCAGGGAAAGGTTAGGGGAAAAAATGTCTGAATCATTACATAAGTCAAGTTCCAAGCAGAAATCAGTCTTCTACACTCGGGAGAAGCTATTTTGGCAAAGTAGAAGCGTAATTGTCATCGAAAGAATCTACAAAGTATGTCGACCGAATCATTTCATATGGCACAGTTCCAAGCAGAATTTAGTCTTCTTCTGTATATGGAAAAGCCATTTGGCAAAGACTACAGTGGCCATTTCCATATAAAGAATCTACAACGTATGTCTTCTCTTTACAAAAGAAATGATTACATGTTGTAGATATACAAGATTTATTTGCCACTACTTTATGATTTCTAAACACCTCTATGCAATAGTAAACAACATGAGTGGAGCAGTTTCATTATTTGCTAGCATACACTAAACATGGAGAGTAATACCTAAAATGCTACACATTGCAGAGTTAAGCATGCCCATTTTTGTTTTCTCTTCTGACATCATTTGATGCATTCTTCAATTATATGTTTATCTGTGACTTTTTCTTTGCATCCAGAAGATTAAGACAAAGTTGGAACATGACAACCACAAACAGTTAAATGGGGATGTTTCGTGGCCCACTTATAATTGCTGCAGCTTATGACCAGATATCTTGTCTTCAAAGCTGCACAACTGCTGCCTTTTACTTAAGGGCAAAAAACAGCTTATAAAAACTGAGAAAAACCAATTTATGAGAAGCTCCATTTTGATTTTTGATTTTTGATATTTTTTGGTCTCTGTTTTTCAATAATCAGCATTCACCATAAACTCAGCTGTAACAAACACCCCACTATCCAACAGAACAGAGAAGTGTATGTACCAGCCTACTGCATGTGGTTATGAAACTGAGCGCAAGCCCCATTACAGTAAAATATCACGTCCCCTGTTTAATAAAAAATTCCCGCAAGATGAGATCACAAATGAACCCAAGTATTTGGCATAGGGGGAATGGGAATCAACAGAGCTTCTGTTTTGAGTGAAAATACCAAAGGTTTAAAGGAGATAGTATATTAAATGAAATGACAGTCTCTGTAACATACAACTTTGCACATCAAATGAACCATGCTTTTTTCCCCTTCTTTTGCTGATGAGGGTGTTCATGGCAAAGCCCCAAGTAATTCTGTGATACATGCAGTCCTGACTGGGTAGTTACTAGTCGAAGAATGGGATACTTGATCATTGGTCCAGCACTTGAGGTTTGAGCCTCTGACTTCCCATGTGGGAGTGGTGGCAAATTGGCAAACTAGTTGGTTAAAATGAACAAAGCTACTCTAAGTTCGATCCGTGTTTGACTCATTAAAAGCTCGTTCAATATCGTCTACTTGCAAAGACAAAGTTTGGATACATTTTCAAGCTCGTTAAGTTTTCAAACTAACTGTGGAAAACCACTGCTCGCCTATAAAACCAAGCTACACGAACTTCCCTCTTGATAACCTCGATTACAGCTCCTTTGAGATCAGCTTTGTAGAAAACCCAACTTGAACACACTTTTGAAGCTCGCTAAATTTTCAAACGTTGAGTAACCCATTACCAGGCTTGGCTCTATTCGTTTACGTAAGCGAAACTACATAATTACTCATCTCTTCCTTGTTTCATTTTTGCTCCAGCTGCCACTCATTGGATGTGAACTAGCATTGAATCCTTTTCATAGTGCCTGTTTTATCTTCAGTTTGAAACACAAACGAGGGTTTCTCCTACCAAAATTTCTTCAATTGAATCCTAAAAAGGATTAAAGATCTTTGAATGTATGTATGTACGTATGTACGAATGCAAGTATTTTTTCTGGAGGCAGGAGAACTAAACCTTACCCAACCCAAGCCAAATGCAATCCTCAAAGCTAAAATACTTCCCCACCATTATCCTGATTCCGGCATACCATTTCCCATATAAGTCAGGGCAGGGCAGAGTAGGTTTCAGATAACCTATCCCATTGTCATAATGTCATGCCCAAGGAGAAGTGAAGAGTAACAGGAGGCGTTGGCAGAATGAATCAGATCATAGGCCAGATCAATTTACCTGAACAAGTTGGTCCTCAGTTAAAGCTGACAAACTAACCAAAATAGGAAACCGTCCAATGAACTCCGGTATCAGGCCATATGCAATAAGATCACTACTTTCTACCTGCAAATAAAACCATACTCTTTTAGGTATGTAGAAGGATCTGAACTTCAAAGAGGTGGGAAACAAAGTCAGATCATTTTGGAAGTTTAGAACTGTCTAGAGCAAAGAATTTAGCACAGGGTACGTAAGGATTCAGAATTTCTATCGCTTTGGATGACAAGGCATTGATTCTCACAGATTCCAGCAAAGATGATGTCACTACAGCATCAGCTAATCCGCCATTTCTCATGTTAGCACGAACAGGAGCTCCAAACCCGATGGAAGAGTCCTGCCGTCTGGCAAAGAACCACATAACATCTCAATGCTTAAATCGTCCTCCAACTCCACTTAGTGCAATAGAAAATTTGAGATAGAGAACTATCATAGAAGTACGAGTTACCTCTCTGAAATAGTTTTTTCCAAATCAACAAATGCTCCGCCACAAATAAAAAGGATATCTTTTGTATCTATCTGTAAAATATTGAAACATAAGTAGAAGATCATATTGGCCAAGCAATAGCTCAATTGCAATGATAAAAATGGATAAAATTAGGACATGCTACAGTGCTTAGAGCCTTAGATAAAGCCAAGTTAAACTGAAGATCTTACAAGGGAAGAATGGAGCAGTATTGCAGTAATTGTGAAATTCCAAAAATTAAGAAAAATTAAACATGATTGACAGCATAATGCATAGTAGGCTAGTAAAGTAAAAAAGTCATCCCCTTCCTAGTTAGCGTTTTTGGAGGGTTATGCAACTGACTACAAATCTTAGTTTTGGATTACTTGCCCAAAGTGGCTCTCTTTAGACCCAGAACCTGCACTTCCGAGCTTGGAAAACCAAGCTTTTTCACCATTTTACCCAGCAATTGCCTCAATATGTCCTAGTAAACTGAAAAACACTTATTGAGGAAAAAAGCTTCGAAATTTTGAATTGATGTCAACAATATGCAAGTCTGACTGAAAATTGATGCCTTGCACGCTCAATTGATCTTCCAAGTTGGGTCAAATTTTCCGAGAACTAAACCCACTATGGCAAATATGGAGAATAGTTTTGGGCAAAGTTATTAATCTAGTGCCTACCAACTAGTACCGGCCGATACACCTTGTATCGGACACAAAATGGAGCAGTCACCAATGTGTACTTTAGGCTCCCCGTCCGGAAACCACCGGTCATCGACCGGCCCTCAACGCACGCGCTTCCTAAGTTGCCACTTGGATTTAAGGCTATTCCGAGCAACCAATCTGATACATACAAGCAAAGACAACTAGTCCGTCATAACCAGAGATTACTCGGCTCGGAAACTAAGTTACGAGATAGGAAGGTGTTAGGCACCCCATCTCGCATAACCCTCGAGTTAGTCTCTACTAATCATCTATGGGACTCCAAAACCATTTTATATTAACGTCACAATTAGGGAAAGGGGACATGCAATAGGGGATAAAGTGGTAAACAACTAGGCATGCTTATAATACTAAACAACTAATATAAATACGAAAACCAAATATAAGTTTTCTCATAACATAATTGTCCTAGAATAGAGTATATCCATCTTAGCTTACGCCACATCTACATGTCGTATGTCATTGAGCCAGTAAGCGTACACCATGTCATCACTTGGACAGAAGTACAGAACCCTTATTTTATTTTACATCGAGATTTCTAATCATCCATATGCTTATTATCATTCACTAAATTAGCATATGATATAAGGTCACAAATATCCCAAAAGCATTGGAGCCTCAAATATAACATGAGCCATGCAAGGCAAAATATCACAATAACAAAACTATGTGTTGTGTGTAAATGCAGGATTGGCATACACCAAGTGTATGATGCGTACGCCAACCCTGGGGTAGCGTAGGTTTGCCTCCTTATGGACTTCAAGTAAAGGTCTAGGAAAACCCTAGAGATTTCCTTCAAAAAAAAAAAGTGCAAATTGCACTTTCTATCTAAACATTAATTAAGCCTTGAATTCTTTGGCTTTGTCCTTTAACTATAGGTATTCAAGACTTACGTTGGAAGAGAATGAACAAAGAACCTATTACTCATTCAATGCAAACCCTTTATCTCCTACCTACTTTCACTTAATGCTTTGAGACCATTAATTTCTCTTCAAGAGTTTCCACCATCCAAAAAATTGAATTGAAAGTGATTAAATCTTATGATTTGTTATCTTTAATTAACTTAAAAATTGTGATACTTTATTTTTTGTCTAATATAATTTCATGATGAATGACATTATTTGAGAAGTATACATTACGTCATAGCGACAAATTCAAAACGATATACCGCAAAACAGCATTACCTGTACGTACCATACCAGTAACAAAAACGGTATGCTTGTTGATACAATATTAATAACTCTGCTTTTGGGCTTCCTACACTTACTAATTGGGCTGATAATCACAATTCACAAGCATTTGGATCAAAAGTAACTAACATCAAATGCATATTGAGTAATGTCATCAATGGAGATATCCATAGATGAATAGGACAAACAATTCAGAATAATTGATTTGAATCTCCTAAAGATGTTATAGAAGCTTGAAATGGTTGTAGTGTTTATAAGTCGTAGAGTACATTTTGCGTGTGTTAGTATGTGAGGGGTTGTGGGGTGGAACAAAGGTGAAGAGGAGGTTTGATATTGGCAAGCACAGGTTTCGCGCAGGTGGACGGGAAGGAAGAGATGGAGAAATGAAGGAAGAGAGAATAAGGGAACCATATGGAACCCCCTTAACCCATTGGATCCTTCTTTTTCTGTGGGTTTCTGTGAAAGTCTCTGGATCTATATCATGTTAGGTGCACATGATTATATCCATTAGCAAAATCATTGCTCCATTAAATATTTTAAAGGACAAAACTGGCAGTTGAGACATTAGGAACAAAAGTGAAATATGACCCATAATTTAAGGACATTGACTCCTTCCTAAGAAACTCAAAACTTCTTACCAAGGAAAAACTCATCTAACCGAACTAGCACCATATCAAAGACCCAAAAGCATTCTTTGGCCATAGAAAGATCCATAGTGGACCACCACAGCCTAATGCAGCAAATATTAGAGTAAAATATGAACCCAATTAACACTTAAAACACCCAAAATGTTCAAACAATACAGACCAGGAGCATAATTTTCTTAACCTACAACAAGAGTAAACTAAAGTTCAAAAAAAAATGTGGAAGGTTGCTGGGCTTCTGATTTAACATTAAAGCCATCTTTTTTAAGGTAGATTACACATAAAAAGACCTTATCTTGATTGTCTTGCAAAATAAATCATAGTTCTACTGCGGCATAAGTTAAAGATTGAAAGGTTTTACTTTTCGCACCACTGCTTATAGTGCCAGGGGTATTTTTAGCACTTCCAGTGTCAAAGAGGAGGGGAGGGGCATATTAGATCACAAACTGTCCCGAAAGCTTAAGCCATTAGGAAATAGGAGTTGAATGGAGATTCCAGGCAATCCACTATCTAGCTATCCACTGGCCTCCCTCAAGTGCAATTTCTCCTTGCACATGGAGAAGCAAATATACAATAGAGCGGCAAAATGAAAACGAAAAGGAAATATATGGAGAGACTTGAACTTAAGTCCTCCCATAAACCAATATTCTGATACCATCATAGATCACCATGTCACTTATTCGAAAATTAGTGCAACGATTTCCATCAAACAAGCAATACGACAACACATGGTTTTTCACAATCAGACATGATCAATACTCTTCATTCTGACCAAAAAAGGCCTTCCCACAAAATTCACAACACTCTTCAACACTTTACAGGGGCTTGTTACCTGTAATGTGGATAGTTTTGGTACCAGAAAAGTGGTACACCTCAGAGCATTTTGACCCATTTTCTTCCACTATCATGCCAAATCCCTGTGCTATCTAGTCTTTAGTTTCTCATAACAAATCATTTTTTTTAACGAAAAACAATTAGGTAAATATGTAAATAAATGGGATTGCTAAATTCACAGTTATAGAATGAAATCCTCATGATGGAATTGCATGCCAAATTATGAATCTCCTTTTTGTTGGTCACATTTGCGAAGACGTTGCCATTTAAGCCGATATTTTTTAAGATCTTAGGGTCTTTAAGTAGGAACATTTGAGTTAAAGATGACCAATATAATGGCAGTTGCAAAATATCAAAACAAAACAGTAGGTGATAGACTTGAAGTTACAACCCTGACCTCAGGCAACATTCACATTAAGTACATTTACCTTGGCATAAGAAAACATCCACAATTTCGAAGCTATGACATTTAGATGTTGCAATAAGAAACAGAACATCACCAATATGATTCGAGTATGGGCACTAGAAACTATAAACACATACAAGAAAAGTAAAATGAAGGGAGGATCAGAACACATCTCAGCTTAAAGTACCTGAATGCTATCGCCCCGAGGATGCTTCCTTGCCCCCTTTTCAGGTACATTCACTATCTGGAAAAAGACAGATCCTATGAATAGATGGACAAAAGAATCCATAGGCATACAAGCAATTCGACATGCCAATAACTACTCTTTCAAATATCATAACAAAGATAATTTAAAGAGCAATAGTACCAGAAGTAACACATCATGCGGATGCACTTTGATGCAGCTAGCTCTATATGTGCTTTAAGTTCAGTAGAATTAGCATGATGGAGAGAAAGGGGAGCAGTGTAGTCTTTGTGTGCAAGTTAAATAGAAAAGCGGCTGTGATGTTTCTGGACAGAACAAAATAGAGAGAAGCTTTGGAACCAAATAAATAAAGAGACTTGGGTATTGGGATTGATATTGATCAAAGAACGTAAGGATGGCAAACTTGGAGAGCTTTTTTCAATACAGTGGAAAATATTCTGATTGGGCATAAATTTTGGTATCTTCTTCGTACTTTTGGAAACCAAAGCATCTAGTTGTGTTGATCTTGAATTGAGGTAACCAGGCCTACAAATATGCTCTAAATTTCTCAAATACTTCCTTTTGCTATTCTGGTTTTGTAATCCCTATGACCATACTTTAGTATTTATGAAAATTCCATGAAATATCGTAAAAATCATGAGAAATTATATACTAATCTGTGTCTTGGCAGAATTCCATGGATCTGATCGATGCATCAGTGCAGCCATGCAGGTACAAAAGAACTTGGCAGCATGGCTTGTGGGATATAGGTATTGCGATCAAGCTCGGTCTTGTTATTGTTGTCTGGGCAACGACGAGCGGGACATGTGATAGGGCCCAGGTGGCACTTGACATGTTACTGAGCCAGCCATGTATGAGGTTCTGTTCGTTGTTCATATTGTTTTGAACTATTCTACTTTGGCTCATGATATTTGTTGATCTGTTGTCATTTTGAGTAGTACTCTCGTTTGTTTGTCTTTCGAAATGAATTGTGTTTGTACTATTTCTTTCGAGAGAATTGTACAACATTTGCGTGAGAATTATTTTAATTTTATTGTAAAAATATCGGTTGTTAGAAGAGAGGCTCATAAACTAGTTCTTGGAGTGATAACTAACTGAATGTGGTACAAGCTCTGACACCATCACTTGGCCATACGTCAATGAGATCAAACATGCCCAATGCTTAGTGAGGTTCCAGGCAGGGTAACCCTAGCACTCCCTTAGTATCGACTTTAGCTCTGTACTTCTTAGTAGTAAGATACTAGGGCGAAAGTAGAGATGCAAGTTAGAGTCCCTTGAAAAACCAACTTCTTGATGACTGATACTTATTTTCTTCTTAGTTCATATTTCTTCTACTGGGAAAATAATTTTTACTACTTATTATTTGAGTTTCAGCACTTATATACAGCTCTACAGACAGATGGTACATTGTACCTTACTACCTAGCATTTTAAATGCTTTCTAGTTCCAAAGAGTGAACTAAAAGGTCATCTAAGAATCTTCAACTTCTTGGCTAACACAAACATCTAAAGGACTCTTTGACTGACATAAATACCGTAAATCTAAAAGATTTAAATGATATCAATACAAACTTCTGGGTGCATCAAAGAACAATCATCCTTATCAAAATATTATATCCATGTGATATCCAACTTGTGTTGTCAGCCACATCATCTCCAGCCAGTACCTCAAAGCTGCTCTTCATTAATAGAAAACACATTATGACATAGCACAACAGCATCTCTATAATGTTTAATCTAGAAGAATACAAATGTTCCTTAGGAGTATATGCCTCCACCAACCTATGGAGACATTAACATTAGCCAGCCACGAAGACTCCAAAACCCTCGTATCCCTTACGATGGTATTACTCAAATTTAAGACTGGCAGAAAAACACTTTCAGAAGCCATAACAAAATATCATAACATATCAGCAAAACAAGCTGAAAAAGTTCATGATTCAACCTATAGAGATGTATGCATTAACCCTCGAAGGATTTTCTGGAGCAAAATCCAAAAAAAATGATAGCACAAATCATAAAATTAAACCACTTACAGTTCCTTCCAGCATTTTCAGTAATGCCTGTTGGACACCCTCTCCAGAAACATCTCTGCTTATGTTTAAGCTCTCAGCCTGCAAAAATATTTCCAAAGCTTTTGAAGGCAAATAAATTTGGTAACAAAAATACAGATAATTAGCTTCAAAAAAGGCAAACCTTTTTCGTAATCTTATCAACTTCATCTATGTACACCATTCCTTGTTGAGCTGCTTGTACATTAAACTCAGCTACCTTCATGCCAAATTTGAGAGCATAGTTATTTGAATTTAACGCTAAATGAAAAATCTAACAATTGGGAAAACTGAAAAAGCAGAAATAAGTTGCAAACATAATCGCATTAAAAACTACAAAGACTAAAATTTCAAACCTAACATCAAGCAAAAACTTCTAAGGAAAACATAGCCTTACGCTAACATAAGAAAGGAGAGAGAAAACTGTGTATCTAAACAAACACTCTAACTCAATACGGTGCAACGGTTGAGATCAAACAACCAAGAAGATGAAACATAAAAACGAAAGTGGTCTAAGGTCGAAAAAAAAAAAAGCAGAACGTCATCTTTTACAGAACGAGTTGTTTATACAACAGTTTGTTCGTTAGCCTGATAGCCAGTACGGGAAATACCGTCCGATTCTGAACACCAATGAATCAGATTCCAAATATATGCCTCATTGTCCTTTTCTTAGCACTCTTCTATCTCGCATACCATAATCTGTCCTGCTTCCTACTGTGTCCCAAATCTTCATTGAACACTATTTTAGGTATACATATATAACGGCAACTGACAGAACAAGGAAGCCTAATAAGCAATCACGCCATAGATACACCATATAGCTGCCATGCTCTATTATCAGAACCATATGATTCGCAATAAAGTAGTACGTTTAATACACCAAGCTATCAATTCGTATATGTGGAGTAAGTTTCCTGGAAGATAACAAGCATATGATTCGCAATATGCATCATATAATTCGGTTAGATTCACCTAAAAAACAATTCACTCTACACGTTTCACTTGCAAAAGGAATAATTTGAAGTCATCAAGTGAGATGCTTGCAAAAGTGTTGTAATTTGGATATTGAACTTCTTTTGAGGTGAGTATTAAGATTACAAAAAAATTCTTAATTACTCGTTTGATGAAAATAGAAGAATAAAAATTAAACAACTTTGAGTTCTTTTAATTTTTTTTTCATAACATTCATTTTCGAATGGTCCATTTTATACAAATACAGCTAGGCTTCAATTTTGACACAAAATACAAGCTCTATCACTGAAATTCATGAGGTTAGAAATCTTGTTTTCATAAATTTGTATGTGTATTCACCACTCAAGTCAATCTTCTAATTGATTTAGGCCTAAAACAATCACTTTTACGATTACAATATAGATTTCTCATCCAAAGGCATATATATACCTTCCATCCAATTTTAGAAATCACGACCAAATCAGAGCATTCGACTCAATTCACAATTCAGAAAAAGACCATTTCGATTCTCGATTCGATTCACGGTTTGACAACTATGCTGCCTGATACTCTAGTGAACTTCACACAAGAATGTGCTATAGACACTTCTCAGGGGTAAAAAACAAAAAATTCAACCTACATGATTATAACCAACCAATATCAATGGTGAACAAAAACCTGGGCTGTTAGAAAGCAAGGAAACATAAAAGGGTCCAGGACTCGAGGCAAGGTTTTCTTTTGAATTCATATTATTGAAGAACTAGAAAGATAAAATTTTCAGCTCTTACCTATACATATTAGATACAGCATGGAATTCATCTACAGCAACCAAATAAGTTCCAAGCATGCTACTACATAGAACACAATCATACAAAACCAAATTACAAACCCCACCCCCATCAAACAATAATCACAAGTCCCACCAAAACCCAAGAAGAAAAGACCGACAAAAAGTAAAAAATAGTCATAACACACAATGGCTGTGAACTAATTTTACAAAACCCATTGACAATAAGTGCACAAATATGAAAAGAACGAAATGCATAGAAAGAAAAAAGTAAAAGAGATTTTAACACACAATGGCTGTGAATTAATTTTACAAAATCCATCAACAATAAGTGCACAAATATGAAAAGAACGAAATGCATAGAAAGAAAAAAGTAAAAGAGATTTTAAAGACATCCTAAACACACAAGTTGCACATGATTTCCAACTATCAAAGCCAATTCATTGTCTGTTAATAAGATCACCCATGGAAAACATGAACCATACCGTAAGCAGTTTATATAGGATTGACTCAACATCGTCTCCAACGTAACCAGCCTGCAGAAGAGTATAACTTGCCTCTTTAAGTAGGAGTTGTAGTGATACAAGAAAACAGAGTTACAAGCTAGAGGACAGCAACTCTAAAAGATCAAGTATGAGTCTGTATGACGTTTGCAGAATATGACATTTATGTCATTTCAAAAGCCTTTGAATTTCTCACTTGTTATTGCAACCATCTTACGAGTAAAGATGGAATGGAACTTAATTGAGTAAGCTTTACAAACAATCCAATTGGAACATAGCTATCTAGTTCACAAGTATATTTTTTTAGCAATGGAGACAAGAACAACAATATAATTCAGTAGACAAACAAAGTTCAAAGATAAAAGAATGATGATTTGTGCAATTTTAGTTTTCAAAAACATATGGTGGCAGAAAAGCCATCAGTCAACTTGCCTGGGTTAATGTTGTTGCATCGGCAATAACAAAGGGCACATCCACAAACCGAGCAAGTGTTTTCGCAAGTAATGTCTTTCCTGGTACAATAATTACATCAGTGTGCAATAAAATTAGGCAGCTTGTTTGACGATAACAACCTGTCTAAAGTAACAAAACAATGTTAAATGTGCCAAGGCAATTCTACTTTAACGGAGGCTGCAAGGAGAAGTTCAGAAACGACAACCCGACCATACCTGAACCAGTTGGTCCCATCAACAATACATTACTCTTTTCCAACTCAATGCTATCGTCATCATCGTCTATCATAGATATTCTCGACTCTCCTCCTAATCTACAAATTCAAGCAGACTCAATGTTGGTCAAACAAAGTTTTAAGAGACTACTAATCATAGGTTACTGGAATAAGATCACAATTTGGGTACAAAATTCACCACTATCAACATCGATAATCCAGTAGTGGGTGGTGGACTTGGATATAATTAGAAAGAAAGGTAACTGAGAACTAACCCTTTCCGCAAGGAAGTATAATATATCCTTTTATAGTGGTTATAAACAGCCACTGAAAGCACCTGCAGCGTCAACACAAACGAGATGCAATATAAGTGGCGCTTGACCTTTCCTTGACAAGTAGCAAAAAAATATTACCTGAAGGACAAGTTGGAAACAAAAAAAACTCAATAGTAATCTTACAAATATTGAAATGATCTCACAATAATAACAAGATAATCTAGCAGAATAAATACACAGGTCATCTTTTCGAGTCAACTAGGATCCTAGAAAGACCATAAGCAAGGGGCTGAAGGAAATGCACCTAAATTCAGATGTGAAACAAAACATTGATGCCTTACAATACAGACACGATGACACAGCAATTTCCAAAATGTTAAGGCACAGCACGATAGTAGATAAGTACAGATAGAATAAGATGGACCTTCATAATTTATCACTCAATAAAAAGCTTATGATAGGGTGCATAGAGATATAATATTGCGGGTGCTAGAGAAAATGAAGATACAAAGGTGTATATTGAAGCCATAAAGGACATATATGATGGAGTTGTGACAAGTATATCATCCACGAGAACCAGGTGACTTTGCAATCACTGTAGGATCATACCAAGGATCTGCCCTAAGGCATTCACCTATTTTCCTTAACTACGATGATTTGGCTAGACACAATCATAACAATGTCACATGGTTGTGTGAATATATATTCCGTCATTTTATATCTAATTAAGGGTAGATTAGTCTTTATGTTATTAGGGTTTAGTTGTTCTCTTTTTCTATTTAAGTACTCTTACGTTCATTGTAAATACATTTCTTTTCCAATGGAATAATACGTTGTTCTCTCTCACCTTTGCAATCTATCATGGTATCAGAGCCAGTCATCTGGCCATCGTCTCCCTCCTAGAACGACAACGCCGCTTATTTTCTGTTGTTCATTGCAATCAACGCCGCTCTTCTCCCCAGTCGAACAACGCTCCTCTCTTTGCATCGACCAGTCGACGATCTTCTCCTTCCAGTCGACGATCTTCTCCTTCCAGCCACCGTCGCCCACCGTCGCCCAACCACCTGCCGCCATCGATCGTCGAAAACCCTTCGCCGACCGTCAGCGACCACTCTCCAGTCACCGGCGACTCCCACCGTTCTTGATTGGGTATCGTCTGATCCCACCGTTCTTGATACCATCCCACCGTTCTTGATTGGGTATCGTCTGATCCCACCGTTCTTGATACCATCCCACCGTTCTTGATTGGGTATCGTCTGATCCCAGATTGGGTATCGTCTGATTGGGTTCTCCCATCGTAAGTTCTGTATTTTGGTACTGGTTTGTTACGAAGTCTCTGTATTTTACAATGTCAGACGATAAAACTTTTAATGCTATTAGCGTACGATTGACTGGCAGTAACTACTCTTACTGGGCTAAAGTTATGAAAAACTTTGTTGTTGGAAGAGGCATGTGGAGTCATGTAACAGGGGTTATTGTCAAACCTACCCCGCCAGAGCAATCAGGTTCGTCAGGTGCGAAAACAGAGGAGGATCCTTCATACACTAAACAACATGCAGCATATGTCCTCGCATTTGACAAATGGGAATTGGAAAATGCACGAATTCTTACGTGGTTTCATAATTCTGTGGAGCCTAGCATTGGTATGAATTTCTCGAAATATGATACGGCAAAGGAAGTTTGGGATTATTTGCGGGGTATGTATCTTCAGTCCAATTTTGCAAAGGAGTATGAGCTTGAGGCTACAATCCGAGATGCTAAGCAACATGGTAAATCTATTCAGGATTTTTACACTGAGATGACACAATATTGGGATCAGTTAGCTTTGATGGAACCCGAAGGCATGCAGTCTTTTGACTCCATTCTTGAGTATCGTGAGAGGCGTCGTCTTGTTCATTTTCTTATGGCCCTTCGTGGGGAATTTGAGCCGCTTCGTGGGGCTATGGTTCATCGTATTCCCCTTCCCACTGTTGATGCTGCAGTTCATGAGCTTATTGCTGAGGAAACTAGGCTTAAGATGTCCTCTATTGCATCTCCTTCTCAGTCTGTATTTGCTGCTCCACCTACTCAGTCTATGTCCCCTCTTTTGCCTACTCCAGCTTCTCACCAAATTCAGGTTACAGGCAAGCCTAGGCCTCGTGTTGCTATGGATGAGTGTAGCTTTTGTCGTCAGAAGGGCCACTGGAAGGATTCTTGCCCCAAACTGATGGGAGAAGCTGTGCTCACTGCAACTTATCTTCTTAATCGGATGCCTACTCCTCTTTTGTCTGGTTTGACCCCATATGAACGGCTTTATGGCAACGTTCCCAACTTTTCTCTTCTCCGTGTTTTTGGCTGCGCCTGTTTTGTTCTTCTCCCTCAAAAGAGTCGGACTAAGCTTAGTGCTCGCTGTGTCTTGTGCGTCTTCTTAGGATATGGCATCCAGCAGAAGGGCTACCGTTGTTATGATCCTGTCACTCAGAAATTGTATGTGTCTCGACACGTTACCTTTCTCGAGCGTTTGCCCTTTTTCTCTCTTCCACCCACCCAAACGCCTGTTGCCAAAGAGGATCTTGTGCATATTGATCCATTCCCATTAGAAGTCCCTGTAGAAGAGTATGTTAGTACCCTCGACCTGTCAGATGTTTCAAAGGTTCCTTCTTCTCCCTCCTATCCTATTTCCCCTTTTCCACAACACTATGTCCGACGTGCTCCTCCAACTCCGCGCCCTCCATCTGCTTCACCAGACTCTGATCCGCCTGAACCCCGGTATCCCCCTCGTGACCGTCGCCCACCGGTAAGACTTGGTTTTACTAATACTTGTTTTACCTCTTCTTATTGCTCCTTCTTATCTCGTCTTCATACCTACTTTGAACCTCGGTCTTACAAAGAAGCTTGTAATGATCCAAACTGGGTATCTGCGATAAATGATGAACTTACTGCTCTTGCTAATACTCAGACTTGGGACTTAGTTACCCTTCCGGATGGTAAGAATCTTATTGGTTGCAAATGGGTCTTTAAAGTTAAGACTCATTCTGATGGTTCTTTGGAGCGATACAAAGCTCGCTTAGTTGCCAAGGGTTTCTCGCAGGAATATGGTATTGATTATGAGGAGACCTTCGCTCCTGTTACCAAAATGACATCTGTTCACCTGTTAATTTCTGTGGCTGCTGTGCACCAATGGCCTCTCTTTCAATTGGATGTTAAAAATGCATTTCTCAATGGTTATCTCACCGAGGAAGTTTATATGCGTCCTCCTCCAGGATTCTCTCATGCTCCTGGTCTTGTTTGTCGTCTCCGTCGAGCCTTGTATGGTCTTAAACAGTCTCCTCGTGCTTGGTATGCTCGCTTTCATGATGTGGTTTTACAGATTGGTTTTCAACCCAGCACACACGAATCTGCTCTTTTTATTCGTCGTACTTCGCAGGGTTTGGTTCTTATTTTGCTCTATGTTGATGACATGATTATTACGGGCTCTGACTCTACTACTATTGATGAGGTTAAACTTCACGAATTTGAGATGAAAGACTTGGGTCCTCTTCGGTATTTTCTTGGCATCGAAGTGGCATCTTCTTCTGACGGCTATCTCTTAACTCAAACTAAGTATGCCACTGATATTCTTCACCGTGCTCAACTTACTGATGACAAAGTTGTTGATACTCCTATTGAATTACATGCTAAGTTCTCTCCTTCTGATGGGGTACCTCTTGCTGATCCTACCGAGTATCGTGAGCTTGTTGGTTGTTTAGTTTATCTCACCGTTACTCGGCCCGATATTTCCTATGCTGTGCATGTCATCAGTCAGTTTGTATGTGCCCCTCGCTCTACGCATTGGGCTGCCTTGCTTCGCATTCTGCGCTATGTTCGTGGCACCATGTTTCAATGTCTACATCTCTCTTCTTCTTCTGCCTTGACTCTTATGGCTTACGCTGATGATGATTGGGCTGGTGATCCTTCTGACCGCAAGTCTACCTCTGGCTATTGTGTGTTTTTGGGCAACTCACTTATTTCCTGGAAAAGCAAGAAGCAATCTGTTATTGCTCGTTCTACTGCGGAGGCCGAGTATCGTGCTATGGCCCATGCTACTTCCGAAGTTGTTTGGCTCCGTTGGCTTTTATCTGATATGGGTGTTTCTCTCTCCTCCCCTACGCCTCTTTATTGTGACAATAAAAGTGCTATTCAGATTGCCCATAATACGGTTTTCCACGAGCGCACGAAGCATATCGAGATTGATTGTCACTTCATTCGCCACCATCTTCAGTCCGGCACTATCACCCTCCCATTTGTCTCCTCTTCTCTTCAATTGGCTGATTTCTTCACCAAGACGCACACCGCCGCTCGCTTTCGCTTTCTCCTTGGCAAACTCTCGATGCTCTCCGGGCTCGCATCATGAGTTTGAGGGGGGGTGTGAATATATATTCCGTCATTTTATATCTAATTAAGGGTAGATTAGTCTTTATGTTATTAGGGTTTAGTTGTTCTCTTTTTCTATTTAAGTACTCTTACGTTCATTGTAAATACATTTCTTTTCCAATGGAATAATACGTTGTTCTCTCTCACCTTTGCAATCTATCAGGTTGATGTTCGCATATGATATGTCTTGGAGGATGACACCAAAAGAGGATCGTACCAACCATGCTCCCAAAATTTCACCCTCCTTCCTGTCCCCGCCTTTATACAAGGGTGCCTAGAAAACTCACCTCACCCTTTCCTAATACCCTTCAAAGCCCCACTCCATACGGGGATCAACCTCTAGCTATAAGGCTAGCCATGCTTTACGTGACAAGTTTTTAGGCTGAACAATAACAACTCCCCCTTGATAACCTAGTACAGTCCTCTAGAGTCTGTGTTATCTACCCTCTCATCTAGAGGCCAAAACATAATCCTTGAAACCTTATATAATCCTTTATCCCATTCCTAACCAAATATTCCTTTATCCCATTCCTAACCAAATCTCATCTTTTAACACATCCTAGCCAAACATCATATAAAGAAATATATGGCATGTATATACCATCTTTCATATATGGAACTAATTCCCCCTTATCCCCGTACTCCTATCCTAGGCATCATGTAATGACCTGAAATTTAAGTCTCAAACCACAACCGACAGAACTATAATGACTGCAACAGTTTATAGCCGAACAAGTTGTGTACAGATAAATTATTCAATATCCTAGACTTTGTTCCATGAAATAAGGTCAAAATTCCATGTATAAGCCTAACCCTGTTTAATCGCAGTCCAACTTTTGATACAGAAACTGATTTAAGCTGCTGAACGGTGCAGATGGTTAAGCAATGCATAGTGAACTACTGAGATATAGCACAGGAATTTGCTGACAAAACAGCAATACTCTGAAAAGCCGACCTTTTTAGCACGTTCCTGCCCAATGACAAATTTATCGAGTCCCTTGCAGATCTCTTTTGGTGTGGGCAAATCCTTTCCCAAGTTTGATCCGCCCCAACCACCATTCTTAGCCCCTGTTGAACCGCCAGCACCACTACCATTGCCACTGCGGCTTCCACCTCCACCATCAGGACCTGCTGCGCGGATGACATTAACTCCGGGTGCAAAAGGTGGACCTGGAGGTGTATGAACTGCCAGCCCATTTCCGGACGCAGGTGGAGAAGGAGGAGGAGGCGGCCAATTATCCGGCGGTTGACCACCACCGTATGACCTTAGAGTCTCCCAAAATGACATTCGGAGCCTGTTGCCGTAATCTTCTTGTTCCCCGTCTTCGCTGGAACCGGTGTTGGGAAGGGGCAGTTTCTTGTCAGAGGGGGAGGGGTCCTCCTTACCTTTAACCCTCCCAATCTCGATGAAGCTGCCCTGAAGTGGGGCAATCTTGTATGGACGGAAGTAGTAAAAGGTCTTACAATTCGGGCAAAGATTGACGGCTTGGTAGGAGGAGGTTCCTCCTCCTCCTCCTCCTCCTCCTCCTCCTCCTCTACTTATAGTGTCAGAGTCAGCAGTATCATCATCACCTGGATGTGAGAGACTGGAGGAGGAGGAGGAGAGAGGAAGGGGGCGAGTGGAGAATAGAAGATCCATACGCTTGGAGCAGCGGGGGCAATTGGCTTCGGCCCTGATCCTACGGGTGGAGGTAGTGGTGCCGCTGCCGCCGCCGCCGTGGTCCCACTTATACCTCTCCTGCGCTCCGAACAGCGAGTCTCTTATTCGATAAGACCCCACGTGCAGATGCTGCATTATGCAATTCCCCAGCTGATTCGATGGTATATGCGACGGCGGCTGATAATTCGACCGGGCCCAAGACGTTGATGACGTCGTCACTGCCGTTCTTATTAGCTTCTTCCATCTCTGTCCTCCACCGGACAACATCCCTACTCCGCCGAACAATCAATTTAGTGGTAGCATATACTGCCCGCACAGTATTCTAGACAAGTATCAAGAAAGAAAAGGAAGTGTTTTTTTAGATCAGAGGAAGAAGAACACGATGATGATGCTAGATTGGGATCTGTGTCATCAATGAATCAGTAGGAGTTAATTACTAATTCTTCACGCAATTTTCATTGCACCCACGTTGATGTTGGTATATCTATATATAATATATATATATCCATAACCGAATCCAGTAAAAAGAAGAGATTCCGGACACCAAAGCTAACGTGGGGAGTGTTTGTAGGAAATGCGAAGATAATGGTGGCTTTATGAGTCTCCTAACGGAGAAAACTATGGAAATTGCACTTGTGTCACTTCCACCTCTTTTTGGACCGGATGGCAATTTGATTTAATTCGTCCCGTTCTCCCCGTTTGGAAACTATTATGTTAGAATTCGGTAAAATTGGAGGTTTGGAAATTATGTTAGAATCGGGTTAGATTTTGAGAGAAGATTTGAAAACAAAATGAAAAATGGATCGGAGACAATTTTGAGTACCTCTATCTCGTTCTCCGATCCATTCTAAAATAATTAGTAGATAAATTTTATTTTACTTTTAATCTCTTTGTAGAGATAACTATTTACAATTTTACATTAAGATTATCCAGTTGTTAACCCCTTTATTAGTGGAGTTGTGAGAAGTTGTTAGAGTTATGAATTATTTTATGGATTGCGCTTTAATTGTTTACGTGTTTCCGTTGTACTATAGTTGTATGTTAAGATGAATAGATCTCTTTATCAAATCCAATTAAGGAACAAGAAAATACAAGATTGAAAAGGGTGTAAAAGATGCAAGATTGAATCCAATTTATATGGGATGAATTGATTTGTGATTTTAAATTTATTATTATCTTTTATATGGGATGAATTAACTTTTTTTTATTAAAAAAAAGGGCGGGACAAGGATGAAGGGTGAGTTCATTCCTCGTTCGAAGAGCGGGATAGGAATGGAGGTGGATTAGGGATTCGAAAATCGAGGACGAGTATGGTCAAATGTGTCCCTCATCCACTCGTTGCCATCCCTATTTTTGATTTCTGGTCTATAAAACACATATGTTCCGAACACATTTGGATACAAATGTGTCTAAAAATTGTTGAATGCACATGAAAATCTTAATAATTTGTAGATTTCATGTGTATCTAACGATTACGAACGCATCTGTATCCAAAACATCTATGTTCATAACAAAAACGAATTCCAGCGAATTTAACACTTATCGCCCCTCCTTAAAAGAAACTTAAAAGGTATATAATAAATATAATAAGAAGAGATATAGTAGAAAAAAAATATTATAAAATATTAATTATTTTTTAAAATAAAAATATACATATATGAATATGTTGATGATATTTTTTATAATTAATAAATAATAACTTTTTAAATAGATTAAAAATATAAAAGTGGATAAAATATGAATAAAAAGTGTATGATAATTGTATTTCTTCCATAAGAAAGAAAATAGTCACCGAATATGCAAGATAGTAAACAGACTCTTAATATAATAAATGTAAATGGTCATATTAGGAGTAATAGCATTGAATATTTTCTACACCAACAAGAAGGCCCTTAAATTCTTGGGTAAAATGCACCGATTACTCCTGAAGTTTCTGACAATTATAAGGACTTCTCCTGATATTTTGAAAAATACAGTCACCTTAATTGTTTTTGAAACTATTAAATCATTACTCTTCAACCATTAGTTTTTATTAGCTTCAATTAATTTTGTACTTAAATTTGACAATTTTGTTGTTAAATTTGACTATTTTGTCATTCCTTCACACTTACTCTCTTAATATTTTTTCAATAATTTTTTTAAAAAATCATGTTATTTTTTTTAAATCAAAAGATTAAATAATTTTTGTGCATATTTTGGAAATATATTTTCATCAATTCAAAGAAGTAATTTAAAAAATAAAATTCTTTCATATATTTTTTTAAAAAATTTTGACACTAATTTAAAAATCTTGCTTACTTCTTTGAAGTGGTGCAAATAAATTTTAAAACATATGCACATAAATGCTTTAATATTTTGATTCAAAAAATTAATATGAATTTTCATAATTAAAAAATAAATTATAATACGTGAAAAAATATTGATCTACGCATCAATAAATAATAGAAGTGTATTTATTAACATTAAATTAAATTACTTAAACTAAAATTTGAACAAAAATAAAATCAATTTATTTCTAAAATCAATTTATTCATAATTTTTTACTATTATACCCTCATTGAACAAGCATATAATATTTTAAAATATTTAGCCTTTCAATGTTATAGATTTTTTCACAGTATATTTATTATTTTTACGAGGTACTTACTTCTACTTAAAAGTATCAAATCTCAAAAAAATTATTAAAAAAAATTAAGGGAATAAGTGTGAAGAAAAGACAAAATTGTCAAATTTAAGAAAAAAAATAACAAAAATTAATAAAGACTAACAGTATAGGAGATAATGATCTAATAGTGTAAAAAACGGAGGACATGATTGCATCTTTGAAAACTTTAGGGGGGGTCCCTGCAATTGTCAAAATCCCCAGGGGAGGTGAGTTCATTTCACCCTATATTCTTTCACATCTTTCACCAATGAAAAAGAAATGCGCGCTCTCTCTCTCTCTCTCTTTCTCTCTCTCTCTCTCTCTCTATCTCTACATATAAATGTATTTACACCATAAACTAAGCAAGTAATAAACTCCCAATTTTTCTTTAAATCTCCCAAAAATTAAAAAAAAAATTACATCAGTCAACATAAAATTCATATCACAAATTTATTATCTTTCATTAATTAATTTGACAATTTCATTTCTAAAATCATTTTTCAGTTAACAGAATGAAATGAAAATCTATTTATGCCAACTTCTTCCACATTTATTATTTGCATATTTTATCTCTTAGATATTTATTTGCAGCAACGACATAAACTAGGTAATCCAGTAAACTTTTATGATTTTAACATGTACAGTTTGAGCGAGGAAGAAAATTAATAACTTGGTTGATTTGTAAGAGTAAAGTCCGATGTATGTCCGTTCAATAAGTAGCCCAATCATCTAAAACGTACTGGTACACATAATCTGATTGGACCTGTGTTCAAATATAAGAAAGAAGAAAAGATTTTCTGCTCGGTGATTGCTCTTTCGCATATTAAAGGCCTCACGCTCTACGTTAAATTACAAAACCAAATATTGACATAAACTTCCTCTTTCAACTGTGCACCTGAAGTTTTTCTAACTTTTGTGTTGGATATATAAATCAATGAATGAGTAAACTGCATTTCCCAAGAGTCGACGACGCTTTTAAGTAATTTTCTGGTGCGGGGCTGGGTGGACAGGAACATTAGTCTCCGGGAATTGGATTCTGCTTCATCAAACTCACTTCCCATTTGCAACTTCATAACATAACGAAGGTATAAAGATAATGAACTTCTGTTTTTTACATTTTAAGACCTATTTTTTTCCTCACAGGTGCATGCTTCATTAGTGAACTTTCTCTTGACCTATTTGGCACTTCTTGTTTCGAACTTTTCTGCTGCTGTTGAAGGCTGGTGCCAGCAGCATACAAGCGTAAGATGTTTACTCGCGTTCACCATTAGAAGTGGAACACAACTGATCCTGGTACAAACCTTGGTCACATGAGGAAAGCAGCACCCATCCCCTGCCAACAAACAGCAACATACAGAGACCAAAGCAACAAAAGAAACTGCACAAAGGAAGAAGAAAAGAGGCATGATGCTATCATGAACAACTGCTTACACACCAATTAAACACTATGCAAACACATATGACCTCAAAATTATAAGATAACTGGGGACCAAGTCCTACAGGGTTTCTGTTAACAGGAATTATAAGAGTGGTTTTCTGTTAACAGGAATTATAAGAGTCTGTCTACAATAAAATCTTAACAATAAGATTGGTTCAGTGCCACAAAACACACAAGAAAAGGCAAATGTTACACAGAGACGACCCAAGAGTGAATTGGGTGTCCAAGAACTAATGGCAGATAAATAAAATGCTAAGTTTGGCACAAAGAAATAAAGAACTGATAAGTGAAAGAGTTAAGGGAGAGGCAGTGCAAAGAGAGTTCTAAACGTTGTTCAACTGAGCTGTCCACTGCGCAGCCTACATCCATTGCCTTAGAGTCGCTATTTAATCGACCAGGTTCATGTGCCAACTTAACCCTTAAAATAGAGGCATTAGCTTTCCCAAGGAGCTAGCCAAACGCTATAGTTTCCTTTCAAACTTTACAACCACGTTCTCAAAACCACACCCAGTTTTGAATGTGACCCCAATATAAAGAGGATATGCAAATCCCCTTTACAACCGATGATAGAGATGGATAATAATCTAAATTCTCTCGGAGAATGAATATAGACAGTTTAGTACTCAAAAACTATCACTAATAGATAATACAAAGCAAGAATCAGGAGAATGAAAAAGAGGATGAATAGTTTCGGTCGAGTTTCTGCATTGTATGTTTAGTATCTTCTTCTGTTGTTGCCCTGCTCATATAGCAGAAGATATGGACGTTAGAAAACACAACGGTAGGGCAAAAATCTTCGAATCAATAAGTGTGACAGCTAATCTTCAACTCCAGATCATGTACTAAATGACACAGTTGACACTGTATCCACTAAGCCGTATCATTGCCGAATTCCCGAGTTCACAACATTCTCAGCAATTTCAGATAGATAGAAAGTCGGATAAATCATCTCAGGCTGTCTCCTTGAAGGACAGGACATCCTCTTTGCAATCAATCAATCGCTCGTGTACTGGATGTCCACTTGGTCTAGTAAACTACAACTTTAGAAGGAAAAAAGAACTAATGCCAAGTAATTCTGAAGGAATTTAACACGTAAAGATGCATAATAAGCAATTCAAAAGCATATAAGATGCGAAGAATGTCTTCGAACGTCATTTTAAACGTATATTTGTTCACATTGATATCATCAAAATTAACTCAATATTTTTACCAGTCATTCATACCTGACCCACAATATCACTGGTTTCCTATTTGAGAGGCTTCATACCCTGCACAGTACCAAATTAAAGCATCACTTCTGGAGCAAATATTTGTTCTTTGGCATATTTAAAAGCCAAAAAGTTGACACATCCTTGCCTATTTGGCTAATTTTGATCAACTATACCATAACCTAGTTGCTAAAGAGAATATTATTTTGAATCGAGTGGCCTAATTTTTATTTCAAAAGCTCTAACAGCAAACAAATGGGAAACTTCATAAAAGTAAAATGCCTAAAGGAGGGATAATTAGGTACAAATTTGTATGTTTTCAATATCAAAAGTAATATGCAGCCCATAGAGTCTATTCTCCAAACTTGTGCCATATTTTAGACAGACTCGTGCATAAACGTTGGCCGTTTGCATATCCAAGAGCGCTAAACCCTTAACCTCAGAACAGAGAGTTAACTGTTAAGTATCCTAGATTGATACTAGTACATGAACATGTTGCAAACCTGCAAATATGTAGTACAGCACATAACAATTTGAGATAGGATGTTAGTATTTAAGCACATACTGGAAATTTAATCAAATTAACTAGAAAATGGTGCATTTATTTTTCATTCAAGTGGGTCAGAAAATTTTCTTCACAAACTATTTTGGGTATCACATGTGAGGATCCAAGTGCCAAATATGATTACACAAGTCGGAGGCATCCCATACTCCTACCCTTGGCATCTTTAGTAGACACCAGACCACTGAGGAGAACAATAGATTCCAAGTAACACTGCCTGCAAAGACCAAAATATACCACCTGTGGTTGTCCCCGTAGTGCATAGTAGTTGGAATCTTTGTCAGTCAGTATAAGCCATTGTCTCCATGATCCTAAATCATTGCAGTTTCTTGCCAAAACCATGCCTTAAAGGGGACCACCTTGTAGTTTTTGTGGGCCTATTCAATTATCGTATCTGGAAGCTCTACAACGGTCATACTTTTAGTGGTAATGGATCGAGATGACACCACCCGGAAGAGAATTCATGGAACATGGTCTGAACCTATCTTTAGTAGACAAGATCATATCCCTTCCCCTGCTCAAAATCAGTGTATGCTCAGGCTAACTTGAAGGTCCCCCCTGCAAGGCTCTCTTGATGCTGCATTTAAAAGGGGCAAATAGCTGCTGCTGCAACAGCTCGAGACAGCTCCAGAAATGTCCTATGACCAATTCCAAGGTAGTGTGGCAAAGTCTGCATCCTCTGCTGCAGCGGAAGATACTCAAATGGTTGCTACATATGGACTGAAGAAGATTGGCCAAATTTAGTTTCCTAAAGAAGACCCCTCATAGCTGGAGGCACCCTTGATTAAGAATATTTGAGTGCTTATGAAAGATAAGCCTCTTGGGTCCTCCTTGTACACTCGAGTAATGAATCAGAGTGCTCATGAGTTAGCTGGTTGACCTTTTTCTACGGGTTTTGAATGGTCGTTAAGTGGTCAGCATCTCCCTCAGGTAGTTTGCTAAGAGCCTAAGACTACTGAAGTGGAGCTGGTCCACTCTAATTCTGTCGCTCGTCACTTATCTCCTTGCCTCTCCCTTTCCCTTGTGATATGCTACGCTGGTAAAATAGGGTTCCTTAGTCTAATCTTAAGCAAGTAACAAACCAATAGGACATGTTTAAACATATGTTATACATGTGGGGAATTTTCTTGAAGTGTTGTTTGACACGTTAAAAGTGTTTGTGCATCTTAGAGGATAAAGCCAGTCCAACTGTCAAGTTTTTGAGATCAATTTTGTACTACTTTTTAGTAGCTTGTAGCTGAACCAAGTAGGTTTTTATTGTTTAAAGTGTATCAGGGTTAATAAATAGAACCCTAAAACACTTTCTCTAATCTCTGATAACAGTTCAATTGGGCAAATTAATTTTTTTATACAAAAAAAAAAAAAAAAAAAACCAAGCAATACAGCCCAGTCCACGGGTTCACTTCACCCCCAACAAAACCGCACCAAAACCCAAAGAAAACAAGCCGAAAGGCAACACACAAGGCTAAAGCCCATACGAGAGAAACATAGAACCGAGCTTAAACATCAAGATCCAATTATCCTAGATCAACTGAAAATTTGGGAGAGATATTCCATCTGCGGCATAGCTGCACAATGGAATTGCTCTGACTGTTATTTGCAAGTCAGTTTTCTCTCTAAGGTCCACTTTGATAGAGCTGAAGATAGCTTCAGCTCAAAACTCCAAATTGTGGGAGCTCTGAGCACCACAAATCTAGCCAACACTTGTGCCCAGATCACCTTAGAAAATGGGCAATCTCTTTTCTGAATTCCACATTGCACAGCATGTATAGGAGATCAACATTTCCACTTCCTTAGTTGAGAGTCCTAAATACACCATAGCCACCCGGGGACATTATTTTTAACCAAACCACAGAAAACCAGTGGACCTTTTGACCTGCCATTCTAACGGCAGACAAAGCAGAGTGGATAAAGAATTCCCTGGTGGCGCAAGGGATCCAAGAAACTGTCTTCCAAGTTAGCAATGGGATGAGGGGGTTATGGTCCATAATTAGCTGATGGCTCTGTTACTCTACTTGGCCACCTCAATTCACCACTAAAGATGATTGAGGAGACCTTGGTGAGTAAAGAGCAGCACATATCTTTACTCACTGCGCCCCCAAACTTATTAAAAAGGGGCCCAAGACGGTGCCAGTTCTCTACTCATCTTCCCCTTTGTCGTTCTAACTTGAAATACTTCTGCCACATTTGCCTTCATTAGCATATCCAAAGTACTTGTTCGGGCCTTCATTAGCATATCCAAAGTACTTGTTCGGGTAGTCAAGATAATCTTAGATCCTAGGTTCTTGTACACGACTATAATTGTAGGATGAACGCAAAACATAAGCAGAACAAAAACTACCCTACAACTATCCATAACTAAAGCCTGCACATAATTGCTTGTAAATACACATATAGAAGTCATTAGGGTTCGTTTACCACATTTACTTACCAAACAGGTATGCCTTATATCCTTCCAAGCTTTGACCATGATAAAACCAAGGCACTAAAGAATTTCACATTCCCATATTATGTCACTGAACAATCAATGTTCTCTAATTTACTAGTCTACTCTTCCACATTTCAAAATTGTTCTATCAGAAGTTTGATTTATATGCCCATCTCAGCATATTGAAGGTGGAGAATGAAGCCCTTCAGGAGACACGTGGATGAAGATGACACCACGTGACAAACTTCACGGAAAAGTAGAAACCACAAATTGTGCAAAGCAAACATTTATGGTACGACATAAACAAACTTAAATGCCTTATGCATGTAAAAGTACAATTTCAGTAACAAAATTGATTTTTTACATGTGAGTTTTACCTTAGATGTCCTGTAATCGTTGACTGCAATTCTGAGAGAGTCATCCGAAAGTATCAAGCGTGATAGGGCCCCAGTACTTAAACTGCAATACAGCCAAATATAAATAAAAATGGGACACAAACAGATATTAAAAACATTATCAACGACTCAGCCCCCAAACTTTAACCAGTATTAAGAACAACCATAGCAACAACCTTAATGTTTTTCAACCAGTTACAATGGACTGTATTCATTGAAATGTTTCAGTTGAACCCCTATGCAGGTTCGTGGCCCCTGGTACATGAAAGTTAAAAGTCCATATCGAGGCAACAAGCCTTGTAAAATTGAAGCCAAAAAAAAAAAACTAGTTAATGGTAACTCCTTTGGAGAGTGTTCCAATCAGTTTTGTGACTTTTTATTGGTAGACTAGTACATCTCGTGTGCGGTGCAAAGACCACTATCTCATCCTAAAAAACACCCATGGTTTGATGTGTCAAGTAAACAAAAAACACTCCCGATCCATCTCTTGACGCCGCCCATGGTTGATGTAACAACCCAGCTTCACAAAAGAATATATTCTTTATACCACATCAAATACCAAAATATGTTGATTTACACCATGAAATTAAATTAATCAAAATCCCAAACTCCAAACCGTTCCTTTCTATTTCCTACATATTTTCCACATATAGCTCCCACCTTTCCTCTCTCTACCCTTGCTACTTAATTCTCCTCTTCCTTCCCCTTTTCTCTTCTTCTTTCTTGTTCTTTTCTCTGGGTACCAAAACTTCCTTTAAACCTCCCTTTTCTCCCCAATATATTCAAGTGACGTGAGAGACCCTCTCACCTTCCGAACCCCCCTTTTCCTTCTATGCTGTCATCCTTCATATAAAACATGACTACTCACCAAAGAAACTTCACATAGTTGACACTTGTCCACTCCAACTTCCTCCATAATTTTTTTATGCTTTGCTCTTATCTACCTCTATACTAACACACAAATAGATGCCCACAAGCACGGTACCTGCACTATCCACGAGAACTCCTTATACAACTGCGATTTCGCATTAAATGTATATACTATATTGAGAGATAAAGTCCCAACGGGATGGGTATTTTGAAGGGTTTTTTTCTTGTGAAATGGAAAACCAAATAAAGATGGAAGAGAAATATTAGTGTTGATGTATACTTTGAGTGTTGTGAAAAGTCCGATTATGCCTGTCAACATTTCTAGAATTTTTTAATAGGCAAACTATTTTGTTGTTGAAATAGATAATTTGTACATGTTAAGCGGTCTTGAGTAGAATTCAACCCCTAAAGCTAACTATTCAAGTGAGGGTGCATGCATGCATATTACTTTCATACTCAAGCGATGAGCGACTTACTTCACTCCCTCCTTCGTGCCAAGGCACAAGGCATAGTTAGACGCACAGAAAGAGTAGGACAAGGCAATGGAGATGAAGCAAGACACATGCGCTTTATGTATTCCAATTATTTGCTCTTCTGTTTTTAAAAACGACGCCACTTCTTTCTTGACCCTAGTGGACTATTTTGATAACGTCGTCTCAATACTACGTTGTACCTTGTACGATCAATTGGCATGGTCTTCCAATCTTATGACTTATAAAATCTAGTAGTGCTCATGGAAAAGTTTGGTGGCGACTCTCTCGTGAACTAAGAACCAACCATGTCCCAAAATTTAGGAACTGAGATTGAACCATATAACGTTTGGAATGAAAGCATGAAGAAACTATGGAAAATGGTTCAGTTCGGTTCCATGGTTCTACATCAACAAAGTCATCACTACATCAACAAAGTCATCACTGCCAAGTCCCATATTACATGAGTAAGAAAGTAATCTGCAGTATATAAGCATGAGTTCACCCCCACTACTAGCTAGCCTTTGTCAACATCATTTAACATGGTATAAGAGTTAGTTCTTGGGTGGTCTTGTAGGTCCAATCTTTGTCTGATCTTACATGTGCAGGGAGTCCCACATGTGTTCTAGTCCATATGCACATTTTGGTTGGGGTAAGGATAAGGAAAAAATTATGAAATTAGTTTTGATATTTCAGAGTTGTTGTGGTTTGGTGCTGGGTGCTGGTGATTGAGTTCAGGTTGTGGTATGGAGTTTAGTGGATTGGGTATGTCAACAGCTGCGTAGGGTTTGTTTTGATATTTCAGAGTTGTGGTTTGGTGCTGGGTGCTGGTGTTTGGGGGCCGTGGTATGGCGTTTATTAGATTGGGTATGGCAAGTGGCAACAGCTGCGTTGGTGCAGTGGAGAATATCGTTCAGTAGTGGATGCTGTGTGGCAGTAATCACTTGCTGTTTGGTAGTAGTGTACGTGGTGTATGATAGCTGCTTTAGTGTGCAGTAGTCACGCTGAGAGAAGGAGATCTGTTTGAGTAAGATCCAGAAATTACCAAGTAAGACTTGATGGTACACAAACCACAAGTGGTGAGACTTGATGGGCTATTGAATCTGTTAGAATAGTTTATGTTTTAAGTAAACGTGTTTAGTCCCACATCGCCTATGTTAGGCTTGTGACTTTGTTCCCAGTAATATAAATAAAGTGATTATGTGTATGGGTGAAAACCACCTAATACACTTTTATCTTTCTCTCTCTCTCTCTTTCCATCTCGCTAACATGGTATCAGAGCGCGATCGTATTCCACCCTAGATAAATCCTAACCCTAGAAATTAAACCCTAACCCTTCGTCTAAACCCTAAACCAAATCCTAACCCTAAACCCTCTACATCTAAACCCTAACCCTAAACCTAACCCTAAACCCTAACAGCAGCCAGCCGCATCCCCCTTGTGCCGCACCACCCACCCAGTTGTTGCACCACCCCAGATCAGCCGCCTTCTGCTTCTCCCTCAGCCGCCTTCTGCCACCCTCGGTCGCCTCCTGGTGGTAAATCTACTGTTGGCTGCCGCTGGGTTTTCACTGTCAAGTATCTCCCTGATGGTACTGTTGAGCGTTATAAAGCTCGTCTGGTTGCCAAAGACTACACCCAGACTTTTGGTGTTGATTACTCGGAGACGTTCTCCCCCGTTGCCAAACTTGGTTCTGTTCGCATTCTCCTTTCTCTTGCCGCCAATCTTGGTTGGCCATTATTTCAGTTGGATGTTAAAAATGCCTTCCTCCATGGGGATCTCCAAGAGAAAGTTTACATGGAGCAACCACCTGGGTTTGTTGCTCAGGGGGAGCGTACTCAGGTATGTCGGCTTCGCAAAGCTCTATATGGACTTAAGCAGTCCCCTCGAACGTGGTTTGGCAAGTTTAGTGATGCAGTCTTACGGTTTGGCATGCATCGTAGTCAGTCTGATCATTCTGTGTTCTCTCTCACTTCTGACCGGGGGAAAGTATTGTTGATTGTCTATGTGGATGACATTATCATTACTGGTGATGACCAGCGAGGTATTGATGAGCTAAAAACCTTCTTACTTCAGCAGTTTCATACTAAGGATTTGGGAAAACTTAGATACTTCTTGGGTATTGAAGTGGCCCGATCCAAAGAAGGTATTAGCTTGTCACAGAGAAAGTATGCGCTGGATATTCTTGAGGATACAGGTTTATTGGGAGCTAGGCCTGTTGAGACTCCTATGGATCCTAACATCAAATTATGTGTGGACCAGGGGGAGTTGCTCCATAGTCCTGATCAGTACCGCCGGTTGGTTGGTAAGCTAAATTATCTTACGATTACACGTCCTGATATCTCATTTGCAGTGAGTCTGGTAAGTCAGTTTATGTCTGCTCCTCGTCATCCACATTGGGAGGCGGTTCTTAGAATTGTGAAGTATCTTAAGTTACATCCAGGACGAGGTTTGTTTTACCGAGCTAGTGGACATCTACACATTGAGGCGTTCACTGACTCTGATTGGGCAGGGGGGCCATCCGATAGGAGATCTACTACTGGCTATTGTGTATTCCTTGGTGGCAATCTGGTCAATTGGAAGAGTAAGAAGCAGACAGTGGTCGCACGGTCCAGTGCAGAGGCAGAGTATAGAGCAATGGCACATACCACGTGTGAGATTGTATGGCTGCGATCATTTCTAGAGGAGATAGGGTTCCGTGTGCAGTTGCCTATTCCTCTATATTGTGATAATCAAGCGGCTATTCACATTGCTTCTAATCCAGTATTTCATGAAAGAAGTAAGCATATTGAAGTTGATTGTCATCTAGTGCGCGAGAAATTGTCTAGTGGTGTGATAGCTACCCCGTATGTGTCTACGGGTGCTCAGTTGGCTGATATGTTTACTAAGTCATTATTTAAACCACGCTTAGAATTGCTATGTAACAAGCTGGGACTTTACGATATCTACTCTCCAGCTTGAGGGGGAGTGTTAGAATAGTTTATGTTTTATATAAACGTGTTTAGTCCCACATCGCCTATGTTAGGCTTGTGACTTTGTTCCCAGTAATATAAATAAAGTGATTATGTGTATGGGTGAAAACCACCTAATACACTTTTATCTTTCTCTCTCTCTCTTTCCATCTCGCTAACAGAATCTATTGGGTGAGTGATTGCAACAAAAGTCCATTTTATACGACCTTTGACCAAGTTTCCTAAAAGATGAATGGTCTACCTAATAAACTACAGCTTTACCATTGCCTAAAGCAAGTTGTTTTTCAACCTGCAATCATTCTATTCAATTATCATTCTACTTCAAATGAAATTTCCTGGTACTTCATATTCAAGACTCTTATGCTATTTTAATTATACAATGAAGGGAAGATTTAACTTTGTGTCACTCCGCCTTAAATTTGTCAACGAGCCTATGCAGAATTCAGAAATTGTACCCCAACTTCTTAGCTGCATCAGATACAGAACCCTCAACAGCAAAAATTAGATCTACCAATGCTTGCATTCCCTGTAGATAAAACAAAGTTAAAATTACAAGTCAACTTCCATGTCAAAATTACACAAAACAACTTCTCATCAATAAAGAAGAAGAGAAAAATGGCAGATACCAAATCAAATTTCGGATTATTTGGGCCAATCTGCGGTCCACAATCTGATCCTCTGATGATGGACTTCTTAGGAAGAATTTGTAGGAGCTCTTGAGGCGGTGAATAGGCATCCAAATCTACCATATTCCTGACTACCTCACGAGAATTAAATAGTGTCTATTAGCAGAGAATTTCAGTTCCAGTGAGATGTACTACAACGTTAATTTGAAGTGAGATGGAACATGAGAAGATAATCAAGCAACGCAAACGCAAGGCCATGAAAAAATAGCACATGGTATTTGTCAAATATATGTCACAACAAACATGTGCCAACTCAACAAAGGGTAAAGCTTCCAAACTAGAAACGTAATGGACATTATTTTGCAAAATCTACCCAAAAATGGAGTTTGGCATTGACTTTCCTTAGCAATATTGTTATTTCACAAAAAAAAAAAAATGAGGAGCAACAGCAGCAGATGGTAAATTGTCAAGAATTCTATTTCATATCCACATCCTTAGCAATATTGAGAGAGAAGTCGGATTGACATAAGGCCAAGCGTACAACTTCACGACCACCTCTTAGTGTCATGTGGTGAACTTTTCTGGCAACATAGCAGTTGATCTAATCTTGAAAACATGACCTGAGCAGTCTAAGAAATGCATACCTTTGAGGGCTAATTTAGTTCGCAGGCGAGCTAGGGCTACAGCACGATTCTTGTGTTGCGATCTATCCTCTGAAGCCTAGAAACAAATGAGTACTAGTCAAATGAAAAAAGAAATTACATTTCCAAAGCCCTCTGTTTAAATCACAGATTGTTAAGAGAGGAGATAAGAAAAGGAAAACTAAATTACTTTCTACCAAAACATTGTGAGGTTAACAATCATCAATAGTATTGCTTGTGCACCCCTTCCGCCCCCCCCCCCCCCCCCCCCCAAAAAAAAAAAAAACAAAAACAAAAACAACAACAACAAAAAGATAATTCAGGTTCTTTTCATTTTCCCAACCCAACCAACAAAAATAAAAATAACTTGCTCGATCTATGTGCTGGGGGAGTAGAGATTCATAGCCACTTGTTTTATGAATATCTGTTATAGTCTGGTCTCAGCAACCCTGTAAATATGAGATCCTTAGCTCATCTATGGGGTTGTGGCAAGATGTGGGCTGCTGCAGAACCATTGTAGAGGCAAAAATACCAAAGGAACAGTACTAAAACTGGTGCTTTGCTGCCTCTATATATCACATTTCAGGAGAAAGGAACCTCATAATTTTTCAGCATGGAAGGAAGGAAGTGTCCGGGGTCTTCAGGTACATTGTAGAGGATGTGATAGCTTGCTTCTGTGCTTGGATGTCAGTGGTTTCCTCTGTAGATGCTGACTGAATTAGGAGACTTTGGTGTGTCACTCTGCAGTGCAGAGATCAAATACAAGTTTAATTTTGCTGGTTTGTTTTTGTATAGTAGGTTGTTTGGGTAGGTTTTGGCTCAGTGTGGTGAGTCTTGGTTTTGTTTGGGTTGGGTTGCTGGGGTTCAAGGTTGTTCTTTCTAATGAAACAACTCATCAAAGAAAAGCATTGCTCAAACTTTCTTTTCCCTTTCCTTTTCTATTCACAATACATGGGGCACACACTGTGCATGTGTACAATTGAATTATGAGAGTTATTTGCTTAATTTCTGTCTTCTAGATTGGAGGGGGCTGTAGAATATGGTACTTAGAGTGAGAGTGATTTTACATTTTAGTCATCACCATTAGTTTTTGTTACAATACCAAATTAGAACTTTTTTATTTGAAAGGTAATAATGGAAATTATTTTTGTGACAGGGTTTTATTTTCAAGATCAAACCAAAATGAGTGGCCCCTTTTCATATTAGAATAGATTCAACAAAGGCAAGAGCCAAAACATACCTAAATACAAACAAGCAAAATTATGCATACGTACGGGTGCATTTTGTACAACAGTCACACAGACACTCGACAAACAGAATGAGGCAGCTACCTGAGCAACAATACCAGTAGGCACGTGCTTGAGACGGACAGCAGATTCTCGCTTGTTGCGGTGCTGACCGCCAGGACCAGACACCTTGAAAGTGTCCATCTCGCACTGGCTCATAAGCTTTTCCTCGGTCATTGTCAGCAATTCCCGGCCACCTCTGGCCCGCCTATCATCACTATCGACAGGACTCCCATTACTACTACTAGTGCTGTTACAATTAGTAGCAGCAGCAGTAGTATTGTAATCGTAATAGGAGGTTGCCTTGAGTCTTCGGGAAATGCCAGCGGCTTGGTTCGTTCTTTGATTACCAATAAAGCTTCGAGAATGTAAGCCATAATGGTAATAATTCGAATAGAGAGGAGAAGAAGAAACAACAGTGGCACTGCCATTTCTGCTGATTTTGATAAGCAACAATTTCAGGACGGACTGCGCCATGTACAGTGAGGAGGACATCTCCAACTACAAAGGCAAATGGGAATAATTTCTTCTTCTTCTTCGCGTTTATTTCCCTTCTTTATAGCTTCGCTTCAGCGATAAGGGTTTGATATCACAGCTTCGAAGAAGAAGGGAGAATTTCATAAGCAGGTCGGGCACGTGCGGAAGTCTGCAGTTGAATGCGTTAACAGTATTGGGGGTGAGGGATATGTGAATTAGATAATTGGCTCGAATAATTTTATATTTTTATTTTGATAGTTAATTTATATTATCATTGTTAAAAAAATTATTTTTTATGGAATAACGTTGAAACATTTATTTTCATGCTGATTTTTACACCAACTAAAAATAACACATTTTTATAGGGATAACAACGGAGCAGATCAAGATCATATTTGTCTATTTCCACTTTTGATTTTTGAATTCAAAATATGCTTTTATTCTCATTCCGTCGCAATCTCTCCATCTTGAAGATTTTGCGTTTTCGCGATAAATTGAACACTAGAGTCACCATGGTCTTTATTTGGGTCTATTTCCTAGGGACCACATAAATTTTTTACCTCACTCGATCGTGTATATGGCCCAAAATGCTTACACCTGAGTTACTAGTAATAACATGCATGACTCATTATATACCCAAAATCACTCATGTAGACTTTCGATGGAGGACTGAATATTGTAGTATCTCTAAAGTCAGTGGTATAGATTGTTGGAAATTTCAAAATATTTTGGACTTTTTGGATGAATGAATTTGAGATACCGAAAAATCTCACGACAACTGAAAAATCTCATTCATGCATGTCATTATGTCCAACACACAAAGGCCTCTCTATTGATGCCTTCATTCAGGCATGCAACCAAAAAGTCTTTTATGGCTCTATAAATTCAATCTCATTTTATGGTTTCAAGCACTGAAATTTCGTCTACAAATTTTATCATATATTCGAGTTATTTGTTGGGGAGAGAAACATACACAGTAAAGTTCGACATGCGAACAAATGTCAGTGTTCCTAAATTCAATTAAGTTGTTTACCTAGGAGACAGACGCCTGTTGTGATCCTGATCTAATACTCATGGTGAGACAGCGAATCAGTATTAAGGAGACTGTGAATACACATGACTCAGTTCGATATTACATTGATATTGGTTTATATATTGTGTCTACACTTTACAGTTCATTTCGACTCTTATTATGTAACTTCGATTTATAATCTGTAAATTTCAATTTCGATTATGAATATAATGGATGCATATTTTTTGGAATTCGTGAACATGCTTCGAATTAATTTCTTCCTAGACAAACTATCATAGTTAGGCTCTGCCAACATCAGTAGTTAGTATTTTAGACAAGAATATATAAATGTCCATTTTTCATAGTTAAAAATATGTAGGTAAAAGTTGGGCTCGACTAATTTACGTTTCATAATTTTAACAAGACTCTGCCAACATCGGTAGTCAATATTTTTGACAAAAATATACAGATGTCCATTTTTCATAGTTAAAAATATGAAGGCAAAAGTTGAGCTCAACATTGCCTGCACTTGTTGTACATATTTCTAGGTTTCATTATATGAATTTACTAAAAAATATTCACATTATTTATAAATTTAAAAGACATTATCAGCATACCTCAAGATATTGTCAACTGGCAAATGTATCATTTGAATTTTATTGTATCAATTTTCACAATAAGGCATGATATTTATATTGCTTAAAGACTAAGTAATATGGATGGTAGTCATAAAGGTAGTCATAAAGCATTGCCAATACATACTTTCTATATTACCTAATTTTATTCGGATAATTTTAGAATTTTAAAATATTGTTGATTTGAGTATTCAGTATTCAAAATGAACATATATCATTGAATAGTTGTTGCATGTTGTATTTTCATAAAAAATTATTGCGATGGCAATTATATTTATATTAATTGTGAAGATTCCAAACGCTGTTGAATTAAGTATTCAGTAAAAAATAAAATAAAAAGTGGTACGTGAATTAAAAGTGATATTCATATTTCCACAAAAGGTAAGTAAGAAGGATAACAACCAGAAGGCATTGCAAACACATGTTGTCTATGTTACTTGGTTTTATATTGATAATTTTTTTAATTCAAAAATACTGTTGATTTAAGTATTTAGTCTTTGGAATGAAAATATAGCATGAAATAGTTCACCACCACCAACTTGCTTGTTATATTCCCACGAATGGTTGTCGCGATGTCAAATGTATCCGTGCTATACTAACCCTTAAATTACCAACATTGTTGAATTAAGTACTCAACAAAAAAAATGAAAATCTGCCGTGAGTTAGTTTTGCTAAAGCTTGATTTGCACTTTGCATATTGTTGTGGGGAACATCGACATTATTTGTGAAGAAGAAAGAGAGTACACTAAAGATGTGTATCGACTATCGTCGACTTAATCAAGTCACGATAAGAAATAAGCCCTTTACATATAATTGATGACTTATTCGATCAATTGAGAGGAGTGACGTGTTTCTCAAATATTGATCTAAGATCCGGATATCATCAGTTGCGACCAAAGGAGGAAGACAGTCCGAGACCGTGTTCTGGACACGCTATGTCCACTATGAGTTTGTAGTCATGTCATTCAGACTTAATGGTATTCATGTGTTCAATGAATCAAGTTTTTGCACCGTAGTTGGATAGGTTCATAATTGTCTTCATTGATGATATTTTGATCTATTCACCAACGGAGCAATCACCTGATGAGCACTTAAGAGTAGCACTACAAGTTCTAAGGACACTCAGCTCTATGGCAAAGCTAGTAAGTGCGAATTCTAGTTGAAAAAAATTAAGTTTTTGGGGCATGTCGTGTTTGGGAAAGGTATATCAGTCGCCAATTGTAAAGTGCAAACAGTAATGGATTGAAAGCAACCAACAACAGTCTTTGAGTTCAGGAGTTTTCTTGGGATGGTAGGCTATTACAAAAGGTTCATACATAACTTCTTTGCAATCACAAAGCCAATGACATGCCTAACTCAAAAGGTAGTTAAGTTCAAACGGAGTGAAGCGCTCGAAAACGCGCTTCAAGAACTCAAGCAAAGATTAACCAACGCACCAATCTTGATCATACCGGAAAGGGGTGTAGGCTACACTATGTATTATAACGCATCCAAGGAAGGACTAGGTTTTGTACTAATGCAAAATCAGAGGGTCATAACCTATGGGTCATCGCAGTTAAAGATTCATGAGAAGAACTATCCGACCCATAACTTGGAGTTGGCAGTTGTAGTGTTCGCATTAAATTCTTGGCGTCACTATTTACGTGGAGGACCGTATCGGCATCACACCCAATCAGGATCGAGTTGGAACATTTTGTAGGTCAGGGTGAGTCCAAACACCAAATCCTTAATCAGATCGGGTCGAGCCCCACTTCGGGTTCATCTTGGGTTGAGCTCCGACCAGGCCCACAACTTATGACCATGGTGTCGATGACTTGTTGGGCTGAACTGGCCCATATCTCAGCACGGTACCTAACTGAACCCAAACCAGGCCCCATAACACACAGTGTTCCCTCAATGCAGGAGACATTTCATAGGATTGGGTAGGATAGGATGCCTTTTTACCGAGCTAAGCTCACTTGTTTCATGGATGCAATCTCCATCTGGCATTTAGTTAGAACAACACGTGAAGCATGAGCTATTATTTATCATTTTGGATGAAGAGGTCATAACAAAATTCGGTTATGGTTCACTATCATCAAGAGTGTGCTTCACACATGCCATTTCAAGCTTGGTGCTCAAGATAGGAGTAGTATTTAAGGTATAATACTTGGTGGGAAAAAAGGGTAAGCTCAATCTTGCAACCCCATCTCAACACTTTTCTTCTTCTTCTCCAAGTACTGACTTAGGCATTGGAGTGCTTCCTGCCCCAACTCTAGCCAGTGAGGGACTAACCTTTGGTGGTGGTTGCAGGACCAGGTATCTAGACACATTGTTTCATCCTAGAATCATGAGTAGAATCGCAACTCAGATTAAAAGGCTCCACAATTGGCGACCACAGTGGGAGTCTAATTTTGTCCCAATTCTGTTCCTCTGAGAACCTCACCCTCAATTTTTAAAACTTTCAACTCTTCACTTCCTTAAGATCACCCTTCTGTCATAACAATGCTGATAGTGGGGGAAAACGATGTATGTCCTAGTTAGGCGAAAAGAAAGATGTGGTGGATCATTAGCATATCGCGAATGGGTCACGTAACGTAACATTCTCCCTTCTCCTGAAGCTTAGCTATGGATCCCAACTCTAGGGCTTACATCGAGAAGCTCGAAGCAAGAATAAACGAGAAGGAAAAGCTCATTCAGACCATTAAACTCGAGGTAAACAGCTTGAGAACAGAGGTGCATTCTCAACAGTCCAAAGATTGTTCTCGATCTGGGGTTCTCCACCACTGTTACTGCCATCGTACTCCGACTCCGGACCACCACGTCGCTGCTAGGCATCGAGATGGTAGGCGGCTAACCTCCGTGAGAAGCGCAACCTAACACCAGATCAGCGTCTTTGTGACGAGCTCCTCCATGTGTCCTTCCCCCTACTATGGCTGGGCGAGCCATCCATTGCCAATTTTGTCACCGATTATGCCTGCAACACAAGCAGTGAATAAAACATCCATGCATGAAACCTAATTGGAGAGAAATCCATGTCATGAGCAAAGAAGACGCCAAAAGCAACAAACACATTAGTACGGACGAGCAAGGACTCGGGATCACCATAGGGAACGATCCCCTCGACAATACAGAAGGAGTGAATGTTCTCCTAGAGAAGATAGGGAAAGACAACGGGACGACTTGCAGGGTCATCTTGAGAACAGAAAAAGGCCACGACCAACACAGTCCCACTCGGATGCCATGCACGACCAACTCATCTCTTCCCCGTTTACTAAGAAAATTGAGTCTGCAAAGCCTCTGAGAGGGTTCAGTTCTCCAAAATTCTAGACATATGACCATAAGACGGACACTTACATTCATTTCGTCCACTTCACCTAGATGATGTGTCTTTACAATTCAAACGATGGACTGATGTGCAAACTCTTTCCCTCCAGTTTTAGAAAGCTGGACCTTCTCTGCTTTGACAAGCTGCTGAAATCGTCCATCTCATCTTTCAAGGAGTTATCATAAGCATTTTTAGCTCGGTTTGTCACTAGCACGAGGCAGAAAAAGGAAGTGGATGTGTTGCTCAGCCTGAGGAAGTTGGGCACAAAGTCACTTTAGTAATACGCTGAGAGGTACTGGGAGTTGTTTGATGAAATTGAGGGATGTGATCCTACCATAGCCTGTACGTCCTTCAAACTAGGGTTGGATCATATGAGCCGCCTCTTTGAGGACCTCATGCTCTCAAACCCGGTGGACATGAACAACTTAATGGGAAGGATCGACAAGCATTGTCGGCTAGAAGAGCCAGATATGAGAGGTGTTGGGCAAACAGAAGATGAGTCAAGGAACTACTAGTTCTGGGAATGTCAGATGGGGAGTCAATGTGGTCCGGAGTGGGGAGAAGAGGGTCTCTCGGGCCCATGAGTACGTGACCGTCACCACGGTTTTCAGAGTGCCGATCTACATACTCATGCACAAGATTGAGCGAGAGCCGTACTTTCAGGTGGCCCTTGAGGGTGTTAGGCGAAGGCAATAATGCCGAAGGTTCCAGAATGAGATGCTCCTATCACCAATAGAAAGGACATCTAACCACCGGTTGCAAGTCGTACAAGGAATTTTTGGAGAAATTGGTCGTTGAGGGACACCTGAAAGAGTCCATTGATAGAAAGAATACATTGCCGGTGCAAACAATGGCCCCAGTAGCCCGGACAGAGTCTTTAGAAGTTTGGATGATCAATGTGATAAATGGAGTGATGAAAGTTGAGGCTGAACAAAGTATTATAGCTGAGTTATATAGAACCAAAGCGGCCAAATAAGTAACGAGGGTCGAGGTCTAAACAAAGAAACCAAGAATGGAGTCGGCCACTTCCGGGATAATTTTATTTTCCGATAGTGATTTGGACAAGGTGCAGAAGCCACACAATGATGCTTTAGTCATCACCATTCGTCTCGTCCCCTGCAATGTGAGACAAGTTCTGATTGACCAGGAGAGCTCGATCGAAGTCCTTATTATTCTCTCTTCAAAAGGATGGAACTATCGAAAAAGAACCTACTGCCGATTGAGGTCCCATTGGTTAGTTTTAATGGGGCTCTAATCTGGCCTATTGAGAAAGTTATCTTGCCGGTTTGAGCTGGGCCAGTTACTATGGAGTGTGAATTTGTGGTTGTGGACATGTCGAGTCCATACAATGCAGCTTATTTCCATGGCGGTCAACCAGTCCTCCACTGACCTTTTCTTTCTTCTTGACTCATTAATGACTGAACGAGAGAGGACTGAGATGGTAACATTTCTAAAGAAAAACACTGAAGTATTCGCTTGGACATTGTACAAAAGGTCGGGCATAGACTTAGAATTTGTCACTCACATGCTTAACGTGGACCCAAATAAGCACTTGGTGGTTTAGAAGGCCAGGAGGTCAGCTTTGGTGCAAACAGAGGTGGTAATAGAAGAAGTCGGTAAGTTGTTGGAGGCAAAAGCGATTGAACAAGTCCAATCTTCGACCTAGCTGGCCAACACAGTCGTTATGAAGAAGAAAACAGCAAGTGAAGGGTCTGTGGGGATTACACTAATCTCAATGATGCATGTTTGAAGGACAGTTTCCCTTTTCCACGCATTTGACTAGTTGGTCGATGCAACGGCCGACCATGCGCGACTGAGTTTTATGGATGCTTACCAAGGATATCATCAAATTGCTATGTACGAGTTAGATAGAATCAAGACGACATTCATTAGCCCAAGGAGCCGTTCGGTCCGAAGAATGCCAGAGCAACATACCAGAGGATGGTCACTAAAATATTTGGGAAGCAGATCGACGATATCATGGAGACTTACATTGATGACATAGTGGTCAAAAGGAAGAAGGAATGTTCGCACTTGGCTGATCTGCAAATATTATACTCAAGTCCTATCGGCTCAGGCTCAATGTGGATAAATGCGCATTTGGAGTCGATTCGACTAAGTTTCTTGGTTGTCTTGTTACAAGGCATGGAATTAAGGCCGACCCAACTTAGGTCTTGGCCATACAAAAACTTCTCCCCCCACTTTGAAGGAAGTTCAAAGGTGACTGGCATGGCAGCCGTACTAAATCATTTTATCAATCAATTGTCCGACAAATGTCGACTATTCTTAAAAATTCTTAGAAAGAGCAACCAAAGGAGTTTTCAATAGAATGATGAATGTGACTGAGCCCTTGAGGGGCTCAAATCTTACCTCGGTTTGGTACCCCTCTTGACCAAACCTTTCGATCGAGAAGAGTTGTACTTGTATTTAGTTGTCTCACAGTATGCTATCAGCTCGATCCTTGTACGTTGGGAGGGTAGAGACCATCTGCCCATTTATTATGCCAGTAAAACAATGATGAGTGTGGAGACAAGGTAATTATCACTTGAGAAACTAGCACTAGCTCTGAATTCGGCTCCATGAAAGTTGGCACCATACTCAAGCCCACTCGATCACGATTTTGACGGAATTCTTGTTGAAATCCCTCTTTCATAAGGCCAATCTCTTAAATAGAATTTCCACGTGGGCTATGGAATTAGAAAATTTTTAGATCAACTTTAAAGCACAGATCTTAGCTGATTTCATCGCCGAATTCTCAACCTGTACTGAAACATACGATCGATCTAGGGCCGAGCACAGTTCAAGCCATGCAAGAAGAGCTAGCCCTTGCCTAGCAATCGTTTCACGGAGACATCTAGAGACTCTATGTCGACGGTGCATCCAATCTCCACGGAGTAGGAGTAGGAGTAGGCGTGGTCCTCCTTTCCTCGAGTGGGGTCCTCCACGAGCATTTCCTCAAACTCAACTTTCAAGCCTCCAACAATGAGGCCGAGTATGAGACCTTGCTCGCCGGGCTCTGTATCGCCAAGGGATTGAGGGCCGAGGAAATCATTGTTCACAACAATTCCCAAATTATTGTTAATCAATTGTCTAAAGAACATGAATCAAAGGATCCACGGATGGCCAGGTATGTCAGCATGGCCAAAGAGCAGATTTAGAAATTCAAAGGTTTTCATCTCCAATAAGTTGGCTGGGAGAGAACACCCATGCAGATGCTCTATCAAGTCTTGCCTTAGCATCACCGGATGGGGGCCAAACCAAAGCCTAGGGCATGTCCCTTGTATTTTGTAATTTGTGACCGGCGGTGTCGACCTAGTCAAGGTTTAATATTTTATAACTGGACTTCCATCAAAATTTTAAAAAATGTATAGTGAAGAGTCCGGATTATCGATTCAGGGAAAAAAATAGTTAGAATGAAAAGACTTCGCAAATTAGTTTTTTGATGTTTCATACATCAACCTCAAAATTTGTTTTGGTTGCCTAGTGATGGCTATTACACTAAAATGAGGGAATAAACAAGATTAAAAGGCTAGGCTAGGTCTTCGGGTTCGGTTTATCCAAAACTTCTGTTAATCAACTTCTTCTCTTTATAACTCAATCTAGTTTCCGGTTTAGAGTTCTAGATCAAATGATGTGTCTAATGAAAATCAGGTTTTTAGTTCTAAAGGTGTGTTTTCGGATCTTTTCAAGTTCAAGACAAGAAGGTCAAAATAATAAGACATCGATTCAAGTATTAGATATACCAACTCTTAGGATGACAATAACTAAGTAAGAACTTAACTCTTTCTTTTTGTTTCGAAAAGAAGAACTTAGAAAGATCCTTTACAAACACGAAAACTGGTTGAGAAGATAGAGACCAACATAGTTAAGAACAAACCTCGCCCTTAGACTTAGCCCATAAAAGTTTAGCGACTCATACTTGCTATAAAAATGGAAGATATGAAAGAAAACAAAAACATTCTTATCTAAGAAATATGAAGAGTTCTTACCAAGAGAGCCTCAAAATTAACTTCTCAAAGAGTGTGCTCTGCCCCGTTCTTATTCCCAGTTCAGTTTTAGCAGACATGATTTCAGTCCTGGGATGCAAAGAGGAATCCCTGCCCATCAAATACTTAGGCATGCCGATTGGGGCCAATCCTAGGAAAGCTGATGCATGGCAGCCGGTGGTTGATAGAGTCAACAAGAAGCTAGCACCCTGGAAATCCAAATATCTATCCATTGGGGGAAGGCTCACTGTTGATCACACCAAAGTGTATATTAAAGTGACACAATGTGTCCATTCTAGCATCCTGGCACATGATTTATCATTGTTCTACTTAATATTGCACGCGTAGATGTCACTTCCTCTTTGCAGGTTTCCGAGCGCTAAAGGAGTGTTGTAAAGCCCAAGTACGAACCAAAGGCTCGGACCAATTACGGCTTTGTTTAAGACCCAAGAAAAGGTCTGGGAATGACGGAAGTGAAGTTGGAATGGAAAGTTGAAGAGGCCGAGAAAATTGACTCAGAACACTTCTCTATCGATAGAGAATCAAGTCCTATCGGTAGAGAAGGAGAAATCAAGGCCACTCACAGAGGCTCTATCGATAAAGGATCAGTCTCTATCGGTAGAGAAATGAAACCAGAAAAAGACAGAAGGTTTCTCTACCGGTAGATAGTCAGTTCTATCGGTAGAGAAAGGAAACCAGAAAAAGACAGAAGGTTTCTCTACCGGTAGAGAGTCAGTTCTATCGGTAGAGAGAAGAAATCCAGAAAAGACAAAAGGTTTCTCTACCGGTAGAGAGTCAGTTCTATCGGTAGAGCAAGGAAGTTCAAGGAAGTCAGAAGGTTTCTCTACCGGTAGAGGGTCAGCCCTACCGGTAGAGAATGTCTGACGCACATTAAATGCGGAATTCGGACGTTTTGCTTATCACCACCCTTTGGGGTGCTTTTCCCCCGCCTTTTGCTTTACAAACGAATATAGGGGGATGCTTTGAGCATGTTTTGGTTCCCCATAGGCATGTGGATGGGGGACACAAGTGTATCTCTCTCCCTTTAGTGTTGGTATGTATTGTAAGCCAAACACACACTTAGTTATCATCAGATATTATTCAACTTTGAGAGCTTCTCTCTCTAGTTCTTGGTGTTCTTCATTTTCCCTGAGATTTTCATCAAGTGTAAGACATTGTTTCCTTTTAAGAGTAAGTTAATCCAAGCTTAGTTTAGTTGTGTTCTTGCTTCTAAATTAGTTTTCCGGCAAGTTATTTTCATATTTTGTTTTTTCTCAGATTTTTAGTATTAGTTGGTGAATCTCTCTTTGTTATTAGCTAGTGTGTTCATTCCTTTTCCTTCCATGTTTATTTTTCTCATTCACTAGCATGAGTAGCTAATCTTTCATAAGCTAGGTCTTAGGATGAAGTTTAATTAAAACTCACTCTTATTCAATATCTCCTAACCATTTGATAAGTTTGTTCTCAAATATATTCAAGTTCTTCTTTCTAGAAATCAAAAGGTAGAGTTAAGCTTTTGCTTAGTTATTGCCATATACTTGATATATCTAATACTTAAGCCTATGTCCTCCCTATTTTGGATTACATTTTCTTGAACTTGAATAGATTTGGAAACACATCTCTTAAGCAAAAAGACTGATTTTCATTGAGTATTTTCCGATCTAGAAACCTTAACCGGAATCTAGGTTGAGTTATAAGAGGAGATTTTGTTTAGAGTAAGTTTGACATTAAATGGATTCCGAAGACTAAGCTTATTTCTTTAAAACTCGTTTTAATCCCTCACTTAGTTAAAATAGTTGTTAACCACACCAAACAAACTTTGAGGTTGACGTCCGAAACGTCGAAAAACCAAATTTGTGAAGCTTTCGAATTCAACTATCTTTTCCCCGTGGATCGATACTCCGGACTATCCATTATACTTGTTTTTAAATATTTTGAGGGAAGTCCTGTTTTATAAAGAATTAAACCTTGACTTGGGCCGGCGCCCTAACGACGCACACTTTTGCCGGCCGGTCACTCACCTTGATTAAATCCTCTTTAGCTAGCCTCCCCATTTATTACATGTCTTTATACAAAATTCCTATCTCAGTAGCCAATTTGATTGAAAAACTACAAAGGAATTTTCTATGGGGCTCCCATGCAGACAAGAGGAAACTCCATTTAATTAGGTGGTCCAAGGTGACTTCATCTAAAGACAAAGGGGGCCTGGGCATTAGAAAACTTGTTGTTCAGAATTTGGCTTTAATTGGAAAATGGTGGTGGAGATACCACAAAGAAAAAGACTCCCTGTGGGTTAAGGTTTTGTCCAAAAAATACAACCTACACCCCCTTGACTGGTTTCCACAGATCCCCTCTTCTGGTAAACCCTCGTCTTCATGGAACAACATCTGCTCATCCTTCAATGACTACCCTGAATTTAAAGAGGTGATGCTCAATGGCATGTGATGAGCGCACTATATTGAATAATAACGTGGCTCAATACGCTCAATTTGGCAATTATGCGTAGGCAAATGTTTCTATTTAAATGATATTGCACGCGTAGTTGTTTTTCTACCCTTTCAGGTTTTCGAGTGCTGAATGAATGCCAAAAGATTCTACCATGAATTAAGGCCTCGGAACCATTGGCAATACTGATGGAGTACCAATTGAAGGCTCGGGAGGAGCAAAAGTGGGTCCGGATCAAAGAACCAAGGAAGGAAGAACTGATGGTTGGGAATCAAAAGTCCCTCTATCGATAGAGGTTTATCCCTATCGATAGAGCCCCTAGTAAAGAACCAGGAAAAAGAAACCCTCTATCGATAGGGATCTCTCCTATCGATAGAAGGCTTAAATCAAAAATGATCAGAAGACTCCTCTATCGATAGAGGACCATTCCTATCGATAGGAGGTTCAACCACAGAAGACCAGAGGACATCTCTATCGATAGGGATATATTCCTATCGATAGAAGTTTCAGCGAATTCACACCAGTAGACTTCTCTATCGATAGAGATATCCTCCTATCGATAGAGACCCAGTTTTATCAGAACCAGTGAGGACGATTTTGACGCGAACTCAGGGCCATTTTAGGAAATTAGAAGCTTCTTTTATTGCCATTTTAAGGGTAGTTTGGTACTTTAACATTAGAAAGTTGTTAGATTATTTTATTAGGTTAGATCCTTGGCTTGTTAAAGGAGTAGCCTCCCTTTTTACACAATATCAGTTTTTTATTCACTGTAGAGACCAAAAATATAACGTATTCCATTTTTCTTCACTGTTGAGAGCTCATTTTACATTGTTCTTCATATTTCTTGCTTTGTTCTTCATTATTTCTTCAATTCTTGTCAAGTTCTCCTCTCTTAAGTGATCTTCCCCTTTGAATCCTTGGATTCTCTTGGAAGCACTTAAGTATTTCTGCCTTAAATACCGTTTTTATCGCTTTAATATCTGATTTCCTTTCAGTTTTACTTAGTTCTTCCTTATTGTCTTTAGATTAACTTGTTTTAGTATGTTTTCTTTTAATTCCATTATGTTTATGTCAAAGCATGAGTAGTTAATTTAGTGTGGGTTAAGTCTAAATGTGAGGTTTATTCAAAAACCATGTTGGTCTCTATCTTCTCCAAATTTTAATGCCATTGATGGATCTTTCTAAGCTTTTTCTTTTGAAATAAAAATGAAGTGTTAAGTTCTTGATTAGATATAGCCATCCTTAGAGTTGGTATATTTAATACTTGAATCGATGTCCTTCATCTTTTAATCCTATTTCCTTTAAACTTGAAAGATCCGTCAAAACCATTTTTAGAATTAAAATCCTTGTTTTCATCGAAGAATTTTCCGATCGAACACCCGGGACCGGGAGTTGGATTGAGTTATAAAAGAGAAGAGATAGACCAACGAAAGTTTCGAATAAACCAAACCTTAGGACTTAACCCCACTCTTTAATCCAGTTTTAATCCTCATTTTAGTGATATAATTGCTTAACCGCACCAAACAAAACTTTGAGGTTGACGTCCGAAACGTCGAAAATATCAATTTGCGTATTCTCTGATATCAGCGTTCTTTTCCCTGTGGATCGATACTCCGGACTATCCCTATACTCATTTTTTTAATATTTTGAGGAAAGTCCAGTTTTATGAAATTAAACCACTGACCACGTGGCCGGCACCCCTAACGACACGCACCTTGCCGGTCCGGTCATGTTTTTGGCGCCGTTGCCGGGGATCTGAATAGTTGTTTTTAGATAATCGCAGATTTTTGCAAAGTGCAAGTTTCTTTGGCGGAAACCTTTAACCTACCCTTTTTGGTAAACCTAAGGTGTAACGCAAGCCAAAGGGACGTGTAATTTGCAGATTTTATTTTCTTTTCTTTTTCATTCACACTAGATTGATTCGGAGACTGTCTTTGGTGTATGAGTGTTTACACTCGTGACGCGACACATCGGCTAATCCGCCAAGACAATCCTCCTTTCAATCCAATGGCCGAACACCATGAAAATGATGCACCCATGGGTCGCACCATGCGGGACTACTTGCACCCCACTCACACCACCACCACCTCTTGCATACGCTTTCCAACCGATACTCCCGAAGGACAACAATTCCATGTCAAGCCTAACATGCTTGGCATGTTACCAACCTTCTATGGGATGGAATCGGAAAACTGCTATGTACATATTAAAGAATTTGAGGAAGTGGTGAATACTTTCACCAACGTGACCGCCCATCTGGAGTCGGCACGTCTTAAGCTCTTTCCCTTTTCTCTCAAGGAGAAGGCCAAGCGATGGTTTCTCTCCTTGAGAGCCAATTCGGTGACAAGTTGGGTGGAGATGCAGGTGGAGTTCCACAAAAAATGGTTCCCACTCCACCGTACCACCACCTTAAAGAAGAAGATTCAGAACTTCGAGGAAATACCCAACGAATCTTTCTGTTCATGTTGGGAGAGATACAAGGAACGTCTCCTCGCCGTCCCTCATCACGGGTATGAGGATTGGCAGATTGTGGCATTCTTTTACGAAGCCATCTCAGTCCGCAATCGCCAATTTATCAACCTCATGACAAGTGGGGAATTTCTGAACCAAGGAGCCTCCGCGGCTTTGGCTTATCTAGATGAGCTAGCGGAGAATAACCAATCATGGGATTATTCGGATCCCAATGACCGCTCCTATAAACCCCCCACTAGTCACGGAACCATGGGCAAACATGTGCCTAGGGACGAGGACGACATTAGCAAACGCCTCGATCACCTCTCTAGGAAACTAGAGAAATTGGAGATAAATAGGGTGAACGAGGTGTCTTCTGTTTCAAAGCCCGGGGAGGCTTGTGCCATCTGTGACACCATGGACCACACAACCAATATTTGTCCGACCATACCTGCTTTCAAAGAGGTACTCCATGGTCCGGACCATGCTGAAGTCCACGCCCTTCACCAAAGCCAAAAGCCTACCAATATGCCCTTCAACAACAACAACTACCATCCGGGATTGAGAAATCATCCAAACTTTAGTTGGAGGAACAATGAGGCGGGTGCACAACCCCAAGCACCCCCGGGATTTCAGGGACAATACCCGGCCCATCAAAACACTCAAGGGCCGGCACCACCGCGGTATCCACCAAACTCTTACAATCCTCCGGGTCCCTCCACGGGTCCCAACTCCTACCAACCGCCTAACCGGCGAAGCTTGGAGGATACCTTGCAAATGTTCATGCAAGGACAAGCAAATGTCAACGAACAGAACACTCAAGCCATTGGGGACATCCGTTCCCAACTCACCAAGTTGACTACCACTTTGGGGACCATGCAACATGAGAAAGGGAAATTTCCCGCACAACCACAAGCAAATCCCCAAGGTGGTCATTTTATACAAGGAGAGTCTCCTTCGGGGTCAAATGTGGAACAAGCTAAGGCAATCACCACTTTAAGGAGTGGGAAAGAGGTCGATAAGACCATTCTCCCGAAAACAATCCCCACTCCTCCTTTGGTGCCTACTCCACAACCCCATGATGATGAACCAAGTGATCTGCCCCAACCTACCCCCATTTCCACATCCACATCTGCTCCTATGGGAGAACCCACAAGCTCAACCTGCCCAATGCCGGCCCCATTCCCACAAAGATTGAGGCCTTTACCCAAATTGACGAACTCCAACGAGATATTCGAGCTCTTCAAGCAAGTGAAGATCAATATCCCGTTGCTTGATGCAATCAAGCAAATACCTTCCTATGCCAAATTCTTGAAAGACTTGTGCACAATAAAGCGCAAGCACAATGTGCAAAAGAAGGTATTCTTGACGCAGCAAGTGAGTTCAATCATACAAACCCCCATTGCACCAAAGTACAAGGACCCCGGATGTCCTACAATTTCTGTGAGAGTTGGGGGGAAGATAGTAGAGAAAGCCCTGCTTGACTTGGGGGCTAGTGTGAATTTGTTGCCATACTCGGTGTATGAGCAACTTGGGTTGGGGGATATGAAACCAACCTCGGTGACCCTCCAATTAGCTGACCGTAGTGTCCGGGTACCGAGGGGTTTGGTAGAAGATGTGCTTGTCCAAGTGGACAATTTTGTGTACCCGGTGGACTTCATAGTCCTTGATACTTGTCCCACGTCCAATCTACAAACCCAAACGCCCATCATACTTGGAAGGCCCTTCTTGGCCACATCCAACGCAGTAATCCATTGTCGGAACGGGCTGCTTAAGATGACGTTTGGGAACATGACCCTAGAGCTCAACATTTTTAATATTGGGAGCCAAATGGGGGATGATGATGACATTCGCGATGTGAGCGTTATAGACGCACTTGTTCAAGAGCACGTCGATTGTCATCTCTTTTCCGACCCCCTAGAGGCCATGCTTACTGTGAAAGAGACGGAATTCCTAGACTCTCCCGAGGTTGAGTACATTTACTCCCTCATGAATGAAGAAGAGGTGTTGGGTACTGAAAAGTGGGTACCCACCTTTGAAAAACTACCACCGCCTACAGCTCGGGCTCTACCATCTTCTGTTAAACCACCCAAGCCCGAGCTAAAAAGTTTACCATCTACCTTAAAGTATGCTTTCTTGGGGAATTCTGAAACTTTCCCGGTTGTCATCTCATCTAGTTTAGACAATCCCCAAGAAGCTGCTTTATTGGAAATTCTGAGGGCCCACAAATCTGTTTTAGGGTGGACCATTGCTGACATTCACGGGATCAGCCCACTTTTGTGCACTCACCGCATCTATTTAGAGGATGATATTAAGCCATCTCGCCAACCTCAACGGCGTTTGAACCCAATCATGAGAGATGTGGTGAGGGATGAGGTTCTGAAGTTGTTAGATGTGGGTATCATATACCCGATTGCTGATAGTAAATGGGTCAGCCCCATCCAGGTTGTGCCCAAAAAGTCGGGCGTCACTGTTGTGCCAAATGAGAGTGGGGAGTTGATTCCCACTCGAGTAGTCACCGGTTGGCGTGTCTGTATAGACTATAGGAAACTCAATGCTGGTACCCGGAAAGACCACTTCCCTCTCCCCTTCATTGATCAAATGCTAGAGAGGGTAGCTGGTCATGCTTTCTACTGTTTCCTGGATGGGTATTCGGGGTACAATCAGATAGAGGTCTCTCTGGAAGACCAAGAAAAAACTACCTTCACATGCCCATTTGGCACCTTTGCATATCGTCGCATGCCCTTCGGGCTTTGCAATGCCCCCGGCACCTTCTCTCGGTGTATGACGGGCATTTTTAGCGACATGATAGAAAAAATTGTAGAGGTGTTCATGGATGATTTTTCTGTGTTCGGAGACTCCTTTGAGTCTTGTTTGGAGAATCTGGAGAGAGTTCTTGTGAGATGTGAGGAGAAAAACCTGGTTTTAAATTGGGAGAAGTGCCATTTCATGGTCACTCACGGAATTGTTCTCGGTCACATTATCTCTAAGAAGGGGATTGAGGTAGACCAATCAAAAATAGAGCTCATCTCTAAGCTGCCTACCCCTAAGTGTGTCAAGGATATCCGTTCTTTCCTTGGACACGCTGGATTCTATCGGCGCTTTATCCAGAACTTTAGCGCCATATCCCGTCCATTGTGTCGTCTACTTACAAAAGACACACCTTTCGAGTGGACACCCGATTGCGAGGAGGCTTTTTCAAAATTAAAAATCAGTCTCACTACTCCTCCAATCGTGCGATCACCCGATTGGAACCTGCCCTTTGAACTCATGTGCGATGCCAGTGACTATGCTATAGGCGCGGTGCTCGGCCAACGGAGGGACAAGGTTCCTTGTGTAATTTCTTATGCGAGCAAAACTTTAAACGAGGCTCAAATGAATTACACAACAACTGAGAAAGAGCTGTTGGCGGTTGTCTTTGCGTTAGACAAGTTTCGATCCTATCTCATTGGGTCACCTATAATAGTCTACACCGACCATGCAGCTCTTAAATATTTGCTCACCAAGCCCGATGCCAAAGCTCGGCTCATTCGGTGGGTACTTCTGTTACAAGAGTTTGACTTGACCATAAAAGATAAGAAGGGGGTTGAGAATGTCGTGGCAGACCATTTGTCTCGCCTCGAGTTTGAGGATCACTCCTCTAACATACCCATTCCCGACTCCTTTCCCGATGAACAACTCTTGGCTGTTTCTAGTTGCCCGTGGTATGCTGATATTGCCAATTACTTGGCCACGGGACAACTCCCTTCACATTGGACTCCTCAAGATAGGAGAAAATTTCTAGCTGAGGTGAGGAGATTCGTCTTCGATGATCCCTATCTTTTTAAATTCTGCCCGGACCAAATTGTCCGGCGGTGTGTGCCCGATGACGAACAAAAGTCAATATTGACCTTTTGCCACACCGAGGCATGTGGCGGGCATTTTTCCTCTAAGAAGACGGCTGCTAAAATTTTGCAGTGTGGCTTCTATTGGCCCCACATCTTTAGGGATGCCTTTGAATTCTGCAAGGCTTGCCCGTGCTGTCAAGAATTAGGTGCCTTGTCACGGCGGAACATGATGCCCCTCCAACCCATCTTGATAATTGAAGTTTTTGACTGTTGGGGCATCGATTTCATGGGTCCATTTCCCAATTCTTTTGGGAATCTTTACATACTGTTAGCCGTGGACTACGTGTCCAAATGGGTGGAGGCCATTCCAACCCGAACCAATGACCACTCTGTTGTGGTCCGATTTCTTAAAGAGAACATTTTCTCCCGGTTTGGGATGCCCAAAGCCCTAATTAGTGATCAGGGCACGCACTTCTGCAACCGCCCTATGGAAGCCTTGGTCAAGAAATATGGGGTCAATCACAAAGTTTCCACTGCTTATCACCCACAGACCAATGGCCAAGCTGAATTGGCCAACCGTGAGATCAAGCACATCCTAGAAAAAATGGTGAACCCAAATCGCAAGGATTGGTCTCTCAGACTGATTGATGCTTTGTGGGCTTACCGTACTGCTTACAAGACTGTGTTGGGCATGTCTCCCTACCGCTTGGTATATGGCAAGGCTTGCCACTTGCCGGTGGAAATGGAGCACAAGGCTTTTTGGGCTATCAAACAATTGAATTATCGGATGCCCGAAGCCGGTGCCCACCGCAAGCTCCAATTGGATGAGCTTGAAGAAATACGCCGGGATGCGTACGACAATGCCCACATTTACAAGTGTAAGGTTAAGGCCTTTCACGACAAAAACATTGTCCGGAAAACTTTCATCCCAGGCCAAAAGGTCTTACTGTACAACTCTAGGTTACATTTGTTTCCGGGTAAATTGCGATCCCGGTGGGGAGGTCCCTACATTGTGAAAACCGTCTCCACTCATGGAGCGGTTGAACTTGAGAGCCCCAAAAATGGAACCACTTTTAAGGTGAATGGTCACCGGTTGAAGCCTTACTTTGAAAAATTCGATCCTGAGGAATCCATAGAGGAGTTGAGAGACCCGGTCTATGACGGGTCCGATGTGAACCATGTGGACCCCAATCCTTTGGGTCCGTGAGCTTTATTTTGAAGTCTAGGAGACTATAAATCCTTGGAGTTTGTGATACCTCCAGTGTTTGCCGTGCTCGAACGGCATCAGATGGTCTGGTATAGCCACCTTGTCGAGCTACGTATGTAGTACCTTGAGGTTGGGTCTGACGGCAGGCGCGTGGACAATGAGAAATCTGTCTGAACCCTTTCGGCTTTAGTGTCAAGCTCCGTGGAGATTTCTTCAAAGCGGAGTGAAGGGGTAAGGAATTTGGGGGGACCCCCTCCAAAGGGAGTGGTAGCCTATTAGATGATGGCGCTGCTTCTCAAGATATTGTTGAACCCCATGCATACTGTCCTTCCAACAATAGGGAAACACAGTCTTTGACAAGGAAGAAAAGTAGTACTCGTGTCCTTCGCGTGAAGAAGTTGGTGGATTTATTGCTTACTTTCATTTATTGTTCATTTTGGACTAACCTGCTAATGAAATTTTATGTCCCATGTAGTCATGTTTGCTCTTAGTAGGTAGTTGGTGGTTCAGTCTTCGCAAGGTGTACACGCTACCACATCAGCCTTGGTAGTTTGGGTCTAAGTATGGGGTGAATGCGGCATTCAAGAGCCCAAAGTCATGGGTGTAGCTATGTGCTACGGTTGTTAGTCCAACAAAGCTCCGGCGATGATCCTATGTGACTAGCTATGGTCCACAAGTTGGAGCCGAAAGAGTACACCTTGGAAGCCCTCCCAATGACAAACGGTGCACGTGACGAGAAATCCTCAAACTTGGTCGAGGTATATGGTGGTTGACATTCCACCTCGCAGGTATGTTCGTCCCTCTTTTATGCGTAATGATGCGTTGTCTTCTTGCATTGAGGACAATGCAATTTTCAAGTTGGGGGGAGGGGTTAGTCCAATTTTAGTGTTAATTGAGTCATTTTAGTCCCAATTTTTTTCAAATTTTGTTCCATTTCCCATGAAAGTAGAGTTGAAACCTATGCTTGATATTTTGGATATGTACAAGAGGCATGCATGCGATGTATTTGTCTTTGAGCATCAATTCACACATATAAACATGAACTATTTGGAACACTTTAAGCTAAGTGTGAAATTAGGTGAGTTGATCATATAGAGTGGAGATTTAATTTGAAAAGCATCCCGCACTCAATCTTCATATGAAATCCATGCTATGCTCAATTCATGCTTAACATCTCGCATGCATCAATTTGGAATCCATAATGTACGGAGAAAAGGAAATTAGGCTATCTTTGCATGATTGAACCACAAACGTGTCTCTTAATCCAAATTTTTGAACCAAGTCCGAGTCACCCAATTTTTCACGGAACAATTAGGAAACCGGATGTTAGGAGGTGTGTTGAGAGTGTTTGAATGGGTGATGAAAAGAAGAGGGGTCAAAAGATGAAGAATTTGGGGCCAAGCAGAAATCAGTCAGAAGGAACCTCTATCGATAGAGGAATGTTCCTATCGATAGAGGATCAGTGCAAATTTCAGACAGATTCAACCTCTATCGATAGAGGAATGTTCCTATCGATAGAGCAACTTTTTCAGTATCCTCTATCGATAGAGGAGTATTCCTATCGATAGAGGCCAAGCCAAAAATTCGGACAGAAGGTTTCCCTATCGATAGAGAAAAGTTCCTATCGATAGGAGGAAGAAAATTTTCATCACAGAAGACTTCTCTATCGATAGAGACCACTTCTCTATCGATAGAGAACCCAGAATCGGCAAAAATTCCTTAAATACGCCCGAACCCTTTCATTTCCCTCATCCGAAATTTCACACCTCCTCACCAAAAGTCACGATTTTTCCCCTCAATCACGCCGAAATCTCACAACCCTTCCGAATCATCCCGAAATCCTACCCTATATATATCCAAAACCCCTCACCCACCTTCCTCCATCCGAGTTTCGTGCCCTAAACCCCATAATCCGAAATTTCAACCTCAAACCTCAAAAATCAATCACAATGGCTCGTACCAAGGTCCCCAATGTGAGTGAGGGTGAAGAACATCATGAGCAATCGAGTGATGAAGCCCGAAGGAGGGAAGACATTCAAAGAGGCAAGCGTAAGGCGGTTGAGGGTTCGGGGAAAAAGAAGAAATCAAAGGGGGACCCTAAGAACGCGGCCAAACGGGAATGGGAGAATTCAATGGCCACCCGCAAGGCCACGTGTGAGAGGATGGTTCATCGGAAACACATTGGCGAAGAGGAAGCGGTCCTCATTATTGATAATCGAGGGTTGAAGAAATGGTTCGAGCCCGTCAAAGGGTACATTCTATCCATTGTGAAGTCATTCTTCACGAATATGCGGCTTCCCGAGGGGCCCGTGGGGGAAATCACCCAAATCACGTCGACCGTACGGGGTAAGCGAATCCTCATCACTCCAATGTCCATTACATTTTACTTGGGGTGTCCTGCATTTGATGAGAGCATTTGCACCTTCCCACGCGAGGAAGAGGTGTATGACCCCCGCTTCTATGCGGATATGATGTTCATCGACCCAAACGAGTTTCGTGGTCAATTCCCCATTGGGAGGATTAAGGAGGAATATAGGCTCCTCAATAAGATCTTGCATCACAATCTCTACCCCCGAGGGGTGGAGAACATTCTGGGGGCTAAGGAGGCCCAGTTAGTCTACTCCTTCATGCACGATGACGTCATCGATATTGGGAGGTATATTTTCAGACAGTTGGTGGAATTCAGGACCAACACAATGCGTAGGGCGAATTTCCCCTACCCGGCAATGATCACCCAAATGTGCCTCAACATGGGAGTAGAAGAGAAATCCAGTGATACATGGACTGAGGGTCTGGGACCCATTTCTGGGGTCACTGCAAGTAAAAGCAAGGCCCACTCCAAAGACCCAACCGCTGTGAGACCTCCACCGACAGTTAGAACCCACGTCCCTTCAGCGTCTCGGGTTAGTTCAAGGACTTCAGGCCCCTCTGTGGCAGTGCCTGAAGAAGGTTCTTTCAAAAAGAAGATGTGGAAGATGATGAAGAAAATCTTCTGTCGTCAGTCCGAGATCATGAAGACCCAGAAGAAGATTCTGAAACGACAGCAGTTCACCATGGATTATGTGGCTGCACAGACAGGGCGGCCATACATTTCTGAGGAAGAGGAGAGTGAGACAGAGGAAGAGGACAGCCATGACAGTGGGGAAGATTCAGGGGGAGATGACATCGTAGAAGCGAGTTTTTAGAGTAGAAGGAGGATAGAGTCGGACAAAACCAAGTCATTGAGTCTAGTTTGTGTTTTTCTTTCTTTTTTCATGTAGTGTAGATCTTCATGGTATGGTGCACCGGGTGCACATTGGGAGTCTCACGACACCGGCTAGGGGTAGATTACCTAAACCACATATAAGCCGGTGTCGCTTTTTGTACTTCAAACCTTTATATGAAAAACCATGAATGTTATAAGCTTTTAAAGTCCCAATCGATTCTAATTACAATTTGGATTCTATCTTGATGCATGTTTGAGTAGTTACATGTTTTTGGCACTTGGCATTCCTATATCACATTGTTATGATCCATCAACACATACCAAAGTAATTTCATTGTGATTGCGCTTATTCCTTGAATGCATAACCACATCTTCGGTGTGTATATTTGCGCAAGTTAGGGATGCAAAGTTTAAATTCATGAGAGTTTGCAATTTGTTTTGAGGGCAAACTGAGAGATTTGGAATCAAGGCTCGCTTTGGTTAACATTGCTTAAATAGATTGCTTAAGCTCACTTGTTCCTTATAGTTCATGAATGGTTGTGCGTGTTTAACATTGCTCATTCTTACTAAATGCGCCAAGTACACTTGAAAACTACGAAATCAAGCATGATTGATAATTAGACTTGCATGGGAAATAGTCTTTCTTTTCTGTTGTTTAGTGTGATGCGTTGCTAGGGACTAGCAACCTTCAAGTTGGGGGGTGTGATGAGCGCACTATATTGAATAATAACGTGGCTCAATACGCTCAATTTGGCAATTATGCGTAGGCAAATGTTTCTATTTAAATGATATTGCACGCGTAGTTGTTTTTCTACCCTTTCAGGTTTTCGAGTGCTGAATGAATGCCAAAAGATTCTACCATGAATTAAGGCCTCGGAACCATTGGCAATACTGATGGAGTACCAATTGAAGGCTCGGGAGGAGCAAAAGTGGGTCCGGATCAAAGAACCAAGGAAGGAAGAACTGATGGTTGGGAATCAAAAGTCCCTCTATCGATAGAGGTTTATCCCTATCGATAGAGCCCCTAGTAAAGAACCAGGAAAAAGAAACCCTCTATCGATAGGGATCTCTCCTATCGATAGAAGGCTTAAATCAAAAATGATCAGAAGACTCCTCTATCGATAGAGGACCATTCCTATCGATAGGAGGTTCAACCACAGAAGACCAGAGGACATCTCTATCGATAGGGATATATTCCTATCGATAGAAGTTTCAGCGAATTCACACCAGTAGACTTCTCTATCGATAGAGATATCCTCCTATCGATAGAGACCCAGTTTTATCAGAACCAGTGAGGACGATTTTGACGCGAACTCAGGGCCATTTTAGGAAATTAGAAGCTTCTTTTATTGCCATTTTAAGGGTAGTTTGGTACTTTAACATTAGAAAGTTGTTAGATTATTTTATTAGGTTAGATCCTTGGCTTGTTAAAGGAGTAGCCTCCCTTTTTACACAATATCAGTTTTTTATTCACTGTAGAGACCAAAAATATAACGTATTCCATTTTTCTTCACTGTTGAGAGCTCATTTTACATTGTTCTTCATATTTCTTGCTTTGTTCTTCATTATTTCTTCAATTCTTGTCAAGTTCTCCTCTCTTAAGTGATCTTCCCCTTTGAATCCTTGGATTCTCTTGGAAGCACTTAAGTATTTCTGCCTTAAATACCGTTTTTATCGCTTTAATATCTGATTTCCTTTCAGTTTTACTTAGTTCTTCCTTATTGTCTTTAGATTAACTTGTTTTAGTATGTTTTCTTTTAATTCCATTATGTTTATGTCAAAGCATGAGTAGTTAATTTAGTGTGGGTTAAGTCTAAATGTGAGGTTTATTCAAAAACCATGTTGGTCTCTATCTTCTCCAAATTTTAATGCCATTGATGGATCTTTCTAAGCTTTTTCTTTTGAAATAAAAATGAAGTGTTAAGTTCTTGATTAGATATAGCCATCCTTAGAGTTGGTATATTTAATACTTGAATCGATGTCCTTCATCTTTTAATCCTATTTCCTTTAAACTTGAAAGATCCGTCAAAACCATTTTTAGAATTAAAATCCTTGTTTTCATCGAAGAATTTTCCGATCGAACACCCGGGACCGGGAGTTGGATTGAGTTATAAAAGAGAAGAGATAGACCAACGAAAGTTTCGAATAAACCAAACCTTAGGACTTAACCCCACTCTTTAATCCAGTTTTAATCCTCATTTTAGTGATATAATTGCTTAACCGCACCAAACAAAACTTTGAGGTTGACGTCCGAAACGTCGAAAATATCAATTTGCGTATTCTCTGATATCAGCGTTCTTTTCCCTGTGGATCGATACTCCGGACTATCCCTATACTCATTTTTTTAATATTTTGAGGAAAGTCCAGTTTTATGAAATTAAACCACTGACCACGTGGCCGGCACCCCTAACGACACGCACCTTGCCGGTCCGGTCAGCATGCAAGTTTCTCTTAAATCAGGCACCTCCACAAAGTTCTGGGATTACCACTGGGCTGGCCCATCCCCTCTAAAACTCCAATTCCCCAGACTTTTCTCATTATCCTCAAACAAAGACCTTTTGGTTGCTGAAGCCTTATCCCATTCCCCCTTTCTTGGCCATCATATTTCCTTCAGACGAAACCTATTTCAATGGGAACACCAGCTGCTAGCTGAGCTGGCTGCTCACCTAGTAAACTTCACCCTACAACCATCATAGCCAGACGGCCTTCATTGGGTTTGGGACTCCTCTCTGAAATACTCTCCCAAATCAGCTTACTCCAAATGGGAAGATCGCCTCCCACCTAACCCTATTCTCAAATCTATCTGGAAAGGTGTTTGTCCTACCAAAGTAGAAATTTTTCTTTGGCAAGCTGCTCAACGGGGTCTCCCAACCAAAGACGAGCTAACAAGAAGAAATATCTTACCTGCCAACCTTCCTCATCCCAATCTTTGCGCCCTTTGCCCCTCCGCTGTTGAATCTGCTGACCACCTCTTCATACACTGCCCCTTCTCCAGGCAAATTTGGTTCCTCATTTTAAACTGGTGGTCAATTCCATGGATATTCCTTGCCACCTTGAGCTCCTTGATCCAACAATGGTCCTTCTCTCCCTTTCATGGTCTTGAGCTTCAATGCTGGAATGCTACTATTATGGCTGTCCTATGGTCTATTTGGCTTGCTAGGAATGACTGCATCTTCAATCTCTCTTCTCCTTCGCCATTAATGATATCAGAACTCACACAACTAAGGCTGCTACTTGGATTAAGCGCAGGTTTAGCATCAAGGATTACTCCACGGAAGAATTCATCAGAAACTTTGGGATTACCAGAAAACTCTCTCTCAGGAGTTCACAGATTGCGTAACCACATCTTCGGCGAATTCCAAGCTCGGGCTTTAAGGGGTAACGGTTTTTTTGCACTCCTTCAGCAGCTCTGGAGTGGGATGTTGGGGAGGGTAGGTGTAGTTTATAATTTACTTTCTTGGAGAATGTATTTGCACTTGTTGCACCTGTTTTCTTGGTTTTCTTCCTCTTTTCTTCCTCTGGGTTTTCCGGTGTGTTGACCTCTAATTTGACTCCTTGCCAAATTTTGTGTGTACATTGGTCTTCTGCTTCTTTTATAAATTATAATATGTTTTGCCAATAAAAAAAAAATTTGTAGAAAACAAGCAAATAAGGTTGAAGACTAAGATTCTGGCAAGTGCCAGAAGATTGAATAAATAGATATGTAATGCTAAGAGAGAAATGAGAATAGATCTTAGCAATGCTTCCTTGATATCTTAAAGATATAGAACTTACAAGAACAAAATGTTTAGGGTTGAAAAGTTCTTAAAACTTGAAGCACAATGAAGAACACAAATTAGGTTAGAGAGAAGCTCTCAAGAATATACAAAATCTGATATTTTATATAAGTGTCTAACAAAATGTATCACATGTTTCCTTGTAAAGGAAACCCTAAAAATATCTACTTCTATTTCTAGCTCTAATACAAAACATATGTCTAAAGTTGATCAATGGCCAAAGTGCCAATTCCATCCAAGATTCTTTTAATCCCTAATGTGGCACAAAGTCCAAAGTAAATTGGTCAAAAACTTGTTAACAAAGTCAAACCAATTCAGTTTTGTCGAAAACATAAGGCACCGATGAATGGAAAATGAGATATGCACTGGTGCTTTGGCCATTCTGTATCTTCATTTTGCCTTCAACCTTATGGAGGCACCGGTGCATTAAAAATGAGAGCACCGGTGCTATGCCTCTTTTGTATCTTGTATCTTCAGGTTTGGTAGGAAGGCACCGGTGCTATGATTTTTGAGGCACCCGTGCTATGCCCTTTTTGCAACTTGGTTTCTTCAATTTTGGTGTAGATGCAACAAAGGAGCACCAGTGCTATGGAATTGAGGACATCGGTGCTAGCATGGCTCCTGGTTGGACTTTGGCTTGGTTCTTTCTTTGAACTGTTGTCAAGCCTCGACCTTTGGTTTCCATGGCTCATATGATCTCGAGCCTCCTTCGGCTGCAACACTTAGTTCTCTAGCTTTGGGACCTCTTTTGACTCGTTTAGCCTGCAATGGACATACGAACACCTCTTTGTGTATTATCGATTATAATTATGGATTACAACATGCATGTAAGCCAAAGTGGACATGTTGAGCCGTTAGATATGCAATAATACACGCTCATCAATTTGCGCCATTTCAATCCTCGTTGGTCAATCCGCCGCCTTGCGAACCTCCTCAACATGAATTCGTTAAAATGCTCAATTCTGGCCCATTGGGGTTTCCTCCATCTTCTCCTAAAAGGTGGATGAATCTGTATCTTAGTTATCTCAAAGTTTCATGTTTTTTCATTGTTTTTTTTCCCTTTGTAGTTTATAAATTTGTATATTCGCTTAGTCTCTTTTAATTTCACGTTTATTTACCCCAAAAAACTCATTAATGTGTATGCAAAAAAAGTCCAATCATAAGAGCCTTCATAAAATTTCTGATGTTTAGATCTTTTGTTAGTTAGTGTAGTCGATCTTAAAGTTAAAACAATCTAGTTTTGTTCGATTTATGCACTTTTTAAAACTAAACCGCGTATTCCAGTTTAGGCATCTTGCAAACCAACCGATATGGGAGATTTTGGTTTAATTTGGTTTGGTTAGGTTAGATTTGGTCTGATTTGGCCAGTTTTTAATTTATAGGAGAACGTCAACTTTTACAAATTTAAAGCAACGTACATACTCAACAAGAAGTTAAGTTTTGACTCTAAATAACTAGCGGAAAAAAAAAAAGAGAACAACATTAAAACCACGAAATCACAAATAATAGAAAGTAACTTGTTTGAAAGAGCATCAAGTTTAGACTAAACAATGAAATATCAAAACAACTCCAACATCGGCATGCCCATACAAAACCCTATGATAGTGAAAAAAATTTATATTTAGCCATTAAATGTTTAAATGAAAAATAAAAATACAATGACATTAAAAGTTATTTTTAACAAGCAAAACAAGATTAAATATATATGTCATATTCGATCTGGTTCATTTTGTTTTAGTTTGGAATATGACAAATCGAACTGGACCAATTTTTTGATTTCGGTAATCAAACCGAACGAGAGGCCTTTAAAAACCAAACAAAACCATAGGTTTGGACAAATTTTCGTGTTTGGTCTGCTTTATACCGTTTTAGTTTCAACCCTAGTCAATATTAATATCGGTATGAACACTAATATCTTTTTTATCAATTATTATTCAGTTTGTATTGATTTTTTGAATTAGCTATTTTTCTTGATGAAATAAAAAAATGAGTAGAAGTCTCAAAAATTTAATTAAAATCGAAAAAAGTTGGGAAAATACATTTTTTTATTATTTTCAAATTCGATCCATATATTTTTTTCAAATTTCTATTGTTGAAATAAAAATACGAAAAAAAATGACACAGAATACCGCTTTTATCATATAATTTTGCCTACCCACTTGGAGGACAAGTGGAGGGGCTTGGGAGCGCATTTTTTCCTGTTAGCGTTATCCCCTTCATCTTGGTTGGGTAAGCAATGTCAACCAGCGTGGGAGCCATGTCTTCTGCCACCGCCATAGCTGCTGCCATGTTATCCAATAACTGCCAGGGCCACGTCTCATCATCATCTTCAGTGGTACGAGGAGGCGGCGGCGGCGGCTTGGGGCTGTCGTTACCAAAGCAGCAGCAGCAGCTGCGGCGACAAGGATTCGTTAAAGGCGTCTTACCTTACCCACATAATCATCATCCCCACGGCATTGTCGGTCACTTTTCGCCGGGTAACAAGCGGGAGTCCTTATTAGTAACTTCCATCACTAGGATCAACAGTTTCACAAGTAATGATGCTAGATTACTCAGGTTTTCTACAAATAACAACGAGCCTGATGAAGCCTCGTCCGCGTTCGCTTGTGCGACTTCATCCTCTGGTTCTACTGCGTCCACGAGCATTGGCAGCAGCGAAATCAGCAGCTCGGGGTTGTTTTTGGAAATCGGAGAGATAAATGAGAGGTGCAAAAAGTGGCAATGGAGAGGCCACACCATCAATTACTTAGCAGTTCCCTGTAGCAGAGAACAAGTACCCAATTCCGATTCAGATTCCCTTCCCAAGCAGCCTCCTCTCCTCCTTGTTCATGGATTTGGTGCCTCCATTGCTCATTGGCGCAAGTAAGGCTCATTCATTTTGTTTCGTACTAGGCCCAATGTAGAGTTTAACGCATCGTTTCGATTGAGGGATTTGCAGGGGAGGTGAGTGATTTGGAAGTAGTTTTGTAGTTGGATTGCATCTTAAAAAGAAAAGTGAGGGATACAATGAAAAATGAGAAGGAAAGGGTATAACTGTTTTAAGCACCCGATTTCAACTTCAAAAATGGAAGAAAATGGATGGAAAGTGAAGTGATATCGTGCCCACATTCGTATTCTCTATTACAACCCTTTAAAAATTGTAAAAGTTACATGGTATTTAAAAGTAAATATTAACAAATTACTCGGAAGTCGGAACCTCCACAGACTATGACTCAAAAAATAAAATGTTAAAACAGTAAAAAAGGTTATAGCTTTCACTTTATTTCCTTAACTGAACATGAAGAAATCTTTTAAAATCTCACTTGATAAACCAAACAAGTAAAAAATATTTCTTAACCTTTCCCTCACCTCCCTTTCTAGTTAAGATTTTCCTTCACTTTTCCTCATCTCGATCCAAACTAAGCATAAAACACGTTACTTGGGCATAATATAAATTAAATGAACTCAAAATCAACTGAAACTTTAAGCCAGTAAATGATGAGCCATCCCATTCACTTTTCCTCCCTTTCTAGTGATTATTGTATGTGACTTAATATTCACATGTGTCCTAACAAATCTCTCCCTCATGTGTCAACGGTACAATGGAATCCGTTCATTGGCCTTAATCTCCTTGGCATCCACATTCTCCCTTGATTCTGATATACTGCTCTCTTGTCACAGTCTCTGGACTAGACTTATTCACCACATCCACTCTCCATCGGTTGAGAGCCATCCACATACAACTCCATCAAGAGCCACCTTGGTGTATGCTCTACCCAGTTGCCAACATCATTGCTCCTCCATGAGTCACCTTGGATTTTTCACGCTCCATCAAGAGTTTTCTGTGCAGGCTTATTCATGGCAAATAGAGTCTGTCCATAGATTGTTAGTCATCGACATTGATACCACTATTGCAATTCGTACGATGCATTGATCCACCCATGCGTGCACAAGGCGCAATCCATTAGTGAGTAACTGTATGCCACATTACTTCGGCTCAATATTAATTAGATGAGCTCAGACTCACCGCCATAATCAACATTGCATTAGCCTACAATCTTTGCATGCGCCACCTTTCTTGTGCAAAAGACCAAGATCTATTACACCCTTCTCGTACCTCAATATTTGACTTACGCCTTCAAGGTGCAGCTTCTTTGGTGTCCACATGAATCAGCTAACTACACCAACCACGTAGGCCTTGTTAGTTTAAAGTAGATTATACTACCTACAATTTTTCGTCACATAGTTGCATCTTCTAAGTTTGTTTGCTTCTTCCGACCACAACTTGGTATTAACCTCTATTGGTGTGGCAATTGGCTTACATTCGAGCATCCCATATTTCTTTAGCAGGTCTTTGCACACTTGTGCAGGCAGAGAAATAGGCATTCGTTGCTTTGATCGACCTCCAGCCCCAGAATGTGCTTTAGTTCTCCAAGTTCTTTCATTTGGAATACCGACAAGTTCTTTCTTATCCTGTCAATCTCTGCAAGGTGCTGGTTCTTCCTTTCAACAATGTCGTTTTGTTGTGGAGTGCCAAGACAAGTTAATTGTCATCAGATTCTATGATCCTTTAGATAATTTGAGAACTCATCCTTGTACTCCCCGCTATCATCTGTGATTAAGCATCAAATCCTTTTACCGACCTCACTTTCGACCTTCTCATGAAACTCTTTAAATTTTGATAAAGTGTCTGATTTTTCTCATGAAATACACCCAAAAGTACTTTGAGAAGTCATCGATGAAAGTCACTGTTATCCCAATAGGCAACCAAGAGAGACGGAGGGTGAATTGGGTTGCTAAGTAAAAAATACCAAATAAAAGTTATGCTAGGAACTTTATTAAACACCTAGAGTGCAATAAGTCAATAAGACAAGAGAGACTTATAGTGGTTTGGCAATTCGTTGGTCTCGAATCCCTATTCCACTTCTTCAAGAGGACCTCTTGAGTTCCACTAGTTGAGATGCCGTTGTAACTTCTAGCTTTGCTAAGGAGCTAGCAAACCGCGTACAATCTTGCTTCAAAGTAATTCCTACTTTGAGTTTAAGATCCTCACAAGTGTTTATCTCTCAAACATTCGATCCATGATTGTGAGGTTTTTGTGTATGTGGAAGTTTGAAGCTCACTTAATACAAAATAATCACTCCTTAGTTGACTAGGTGTGAAAATGGAAAGCTTAATAAATTCAAAATGGAGAAAGACTTGAAATTGATGAAAGCTCTTGAATGCTTGAGTAGTAATCTCTTAGGAAGTTGTTGCATCTTCATAAATGAACCAAGAGAAGATATAAATATTGTTTAGCTCGTTCTAGCCGTTTGCCCGTTGAAACTGCTGTTAGCAACCAAAATACAAGTGATCAGTAGTCCGGCAAGTCGATTTGTTACATTTTTTGGCTGTCAGGTCCTTTGCTCGGTAGTTGGAACTTCCCCAAATTACTTCAATTTCCTTGACCGGAAGACTTGCAGGACAACTGATATATAGAGCCAGTTGTTAGGTTTTTTCCTTGGTAGTTGTTACTAGCTGATTTGTCTGATTTTCCTTGGACTGGAAGATCGGTAGGATGACCGGGAGGACTGTCGGTGCTCAGAGCTGGTGGTCTTATCTTCTGCGCGGTAGTTATCTCTTCTGCGATATGTCTGAAAATCTTCTGGACTGGAGGACCGGTAGGAAGACTGGTTGTCTTGAATTTTAACACTATTGCTGTAACGGCTTGTCTTGAAAGGTTTATCCTTTAATTATTGTTTGAAACTTCCTGAAAAGATCTTTTGACATATATTTCATATCTTAGATATGATTGTTAGACATCAGGAGCGTGTAAAGATTTTAAAAGAATGCTCGAAACTTTATTTTTCGAAACTTGAGTATTTGAAAGTAACAACAATTATCAAAATTCAATTAACCTGTATTTCTAACGGTCACCATGTTGTGCATGCCATTGATCAATGCTTGCTTTACCCGTCTGAACACGTTTGAGTGAGCAAACTTCAAGGGCTCTTTACCTTTGAATTTGACTCCTCATATGGCAATTGGTGTGTTTTTCCATATGGACACCTCGAACAAATTACGTCTCCTCGAATGTCTAGCTGGGGAAGACCCTTGAGCATGTCCTTCTTCATCACTATCTTCAGTTTAACTCACGTGTCCCAAGTGTGTATGCCAAAGTTCTGCAGTCTCATTTTTTTAGTCTTATCTACTTAAGCAGATTCGATTGACAATACATAGATTGATTCCAAACGTTGTCCTTCCATGATAGGTGTACCTAGTGGTTTAAGGCTTCAGTACACCTTTACATAATCCAAACTAAATACCACATAATTACCGAAGGATGCTATTTGTGATACTTACAACAAGTTTTTCTTCATCTCTGGCACGTGATAGGCATCTTGTAATTTCACTTGGTTAGGGCTAAATTGCGGTGTGATAATAGTTTTATCTACTAAGTTATCGGGAAGCTTGAGTTGTTACTTGTTACCACCACCCGATCTCATTTTGTATCTTGACAAATTGAACAATTTCTCTTTATCACCTGTCATGTGATTGGAGCACCCTGCGTCAATGATCCAATAATTGTTGTAGTTGATAGCTCCACGGTTGGATACTGCAACAAAGGCTATTTCATTGTCCTCTTTCCATATGGAAAAAGGTGTTACTGCATCAGTGATTGTGTTAGAATGCTCTTGTGGTTCATCGAAGTCTATCTTCTCTTCTGAGTAATCTCCCTTTTGAAATATCTCCTTCATGGACACAAACATTGTTAAGGATGCTTGAAAATCTCAATCTTCTTCACTATCTACTTGGTGATTTCTTGAAGCCACCAAGTTACCTTTAGTTGATTTTTTCTTGAACCAACGATTTTTTTCAGTGGGGCCTTTTTTGCCGCAGTTTTGAAACACTCGATGTCATACCGTCAAGCTCCTGAGGATTATTGTTCATTTGTGTTGCTGTTAGATTAAACTCCACCCATCTGAGGACTTCTCCTTTGTTGGGGTTTGGTTTCATCTTCTCTTTTCTTAGGCTTTCCAAAGTTCTGCTGACTTTGTCAGTACTTTTTGTTCTGCTTTCGTTGTTTGCCCCATCTATTTTGTTGCTGTTGTCCGCCCTTCTTATTATTGATGTGGAGTCCTTCCTCTTCATTTTTTATCAACACTCTAGCCATTTGTTTACATAAACTTTTTTGATTGGCCAACAAATTCTCTAACTCTATGAGAGTAGGTTGAGTTGGCCAGCCTTGGATTGCTATGATAAAGGCATCATACTCAACACATGTATAATTATCCTTCTCATCCTTTTCTCATTGATATTCGCTTTAGCGTCTAACTCTGAAATTTCACGGCATAGATCCTTTATGTTTGTAAAGTACTCGCGTATGGACTTACTTTCTTGGGCGGTGGGCATTAACTTGTTCTCCAAATACTGGAGTCGAACATCATTTGTTTTTTAAAACAATGATGCGAAAGTGTTCTATGCCATCTTGGGTGTGTCATCATCCCTGACTCGCACGAGCAACTCATCCTCAATGGTTGATTTGAGCACATACATTCTCTTCCTGGCCTTAATCTTCTAGTGACTCGATCATTTTCTTGGGAGGTGGTATGTGGTATGGTCTTATTCCCATTAACGACCTCCCATAAGTCCTGCACTTCAAGGTAGGACTTAATGCGACTCCGCCAACTTTGATTGTGATTGTTGAGTCTCGTAACCGTGGTCGTTGTGTTCACAAGATCCGCCATCGTGACTTGGTATGATTATCACATCCTTCACCAAGCAAGCCAACAAGCTTTACAGTCTCGAACTCATGCACGATCACCTCAAAGAACGGACCCAGACTGACCGGATCTGATACCAAATTGAAGAGTTGATCACAAAAAGTAAATGTAATTTTATTGATTACAAACACTTGTACTCCACAATGGTGTACACACTATACAACATTTACAACCACTATCGCTAGGTCAACTCTCTTACGCAAGACTTAGAGCACCACTTTAGGAAAGCTCTCTTGATCACTCAATATGAGGGCAGTTGTCCACCTCACTCTCACTCAAAGCTTGGGGTCTTACTCTTAGCTTGTCTTAGTTGAGTGTGTCACTTGTTCCAAATGAGCTCCCACCTCCATATTTATAGGGAACAAAGGAAGGTTCTAGACAAAGATAACTCTAGAAAGAAACATCTCAAGATATCTTGAAGCTTCTAGAGAAGCCTCTAGGATTCCTTCACATTCTGGAAGATTCCGGTAGACCCAGAAGGTTCTAGCATAGTCTCGAACATTTTGGAAAAGTCTAGAAGACTCTTCGTTAATAACTCCATGCAAAAAAGGCAATAGAGACATCCAACTGTCCCATATTCAGCTTGCGATGTAAAGCAGAAGCACCATCCTAATCGTGGATTGTTTCATAAATGGACTGAAGGCATCAGTAAAATCCACCTTTATGTTTACTGATTTCCATTTGCCACCAACCTAGCTTTATGCTTGGTTATGAGCCATCTGAGTGCCTTTCGATTTTAAGAATCCTGTAAACTAACAAAGGGAGAAGATTATGTATTGTATTGATGTATTAAGCTGTACAAAAGGGTCCTCTATTTATACAGGTAGAGGAGACCTAATTACGGAAATGAAATCAGCCTAATTACAATCTATGATTTACACAATCAGAATCAAATCAGAATCAAGCTAATTATGGTAACACTATCAAGCTAATTATGGTACATGCTAACACTCCCCCTCAAGTTGGTGCGAAGATATTACTCAAGCCCAACTTGGATACAATAGTGTGGAAACTCTTGCTGCCGAGTCCTTTTGTGAAAATATCAGCCAGTTGATCTCCAGATCTCACAAAAGGCATACATATCGAACCCTCACTGAGTTTCTCCTTAATGAAGTGTCTGTCAATCTCTATGTGTTTCGTTCTATCATGTTGAACTGGATTATGAGCAATGCTTATGGCAGCTTTATTATCACAGTAGAGTTTCATTGGACCACTATTGCTAAAACCCAAATCACGCAGCAATGTTTGGAGCCAAAGAAGCTCACAAACACCATGAGCCATGGCTCTGTATTCGGCTTCTGCACTGGACCTAGCAACCACAGATTGTTTTTTACTTCGCCATGTAATCAGATTTCCTCCAAGAAAAGTACAATAGCCCGAAGTCGATCGTCTATCATCCACAGAACCAGCCCAGTCAGCATCGGTGAATGCTTCCAAACACAAATGACCATGATTAGAGAACAGGATACCTTTTCCAGGAGTTGACTTGAGGTACCTCAGGATGCGGTAAACCGCATCAAGATGGGCGGTGCAAGGATCATGCATAAACTGACTAACGACCCCCACTGCATAAGAAATATCTGGCCTAGTGTGAGCTAGATAGATTAATCTACCCACAAGTCGCTGGTACCTCTCTCTATCAGTACGCTCTCCCATATCTCCTTTCAGGTGATGATTCACCTCAATAGGTGAATCTGCAGGCCTGCAACCTAACATACCTGTCTCCTCCAATAGATCGAGAATGTATTTCCGTTGGGAGATAAAAATCCCTTTATCAGACCGTGCCACTTCCATGCCAAGGAAGTACCGCATTGATCCTAGATCCTTGATCTCGAATTCTTGAGCTAAACGAGATTTAAGGGTCTGGATCTCTTTCACATCATTGCCTGTCATTATTATATCATCAACATAAACAATAAGGACAGCAATTGTATCAGTACCTCTCTTTACAAACATTGTGTGATCTGCATGGCTCTGCCTGTACCCAAAGCTCACCATAGCTTTTGAAAATCTGCCAAACCAGGCTCGAGGTGACTGCTTCAAACCATAAAGAGCCTTTTTTAACCTACACACTTTCCCTGCACTAACTGGGGAAGAAAATCCTGGGGGAACCTCCATATACACCTCCTCCTCCAAATCACCATGAAGAAAAGCATTCTTCACATCAAACTGCTGAAGTGGCCAATTCAAGATTGCAGCACATGAAAGTAATGTACGCACCGAGTTCATCTTTGCAACTGGTGCGAATGTCTCCTCATAATCAATGCCATAAGTTTGCGTAAAACCTCTGGCTACCAATCTCGCTTTATATCTCTCAACTGAACCATCAGCATTATGCTTAACAGTAAAAATCCACTTACAGCCTACAGGTTTCTTTCTTTCCGGAAGATTTACAAGTTCCCAGGTGCCATTCTTTGCTAAAGCCTTCATCTCCTCAACCATAGCCCCTTTCCACTCAGGTATCATAAATGCTTCCCTCCAATTCTGTGGAACAGTTATAGCAGAAAGAGAAGCAACAAAGGCACGGTACGAAGGAGATAAATGATTATAAGAGACATAATGTGAAATGGGATGCTGAGTACATGATCTGACACATTTCCGAATAGCAATAGGACGGTCATCAAAATGAGGAAAGGATTCATTACCCGATGGATTTGGTGAAGAGGCTGAAGATGATTCTGGAACTGAAGTAGGATCTGCTGATTGGCAAAGTGGTGGAGCACATGGAGCTTTAGTTCTCCTTTGATACATTGCCAAGGTGGCAGGCCACTCTCTTGGCAATCTATGCACGTTCTCATCCACTTGCCCATCACCATCATGTGGTTGAACATTCTCAGCAGATACCAATTCGTCTTCTTCCTTATTCTCCCCTTCACTATGAAAAGAGGAAGGCAACAAAGACCATGATGACTCCAGAGATTGGAACACCCCTTCTTCCTCTCTCATCTCTTCCGGACCAACACTCTCCCCCTGAAGAGATGAAGGAATATACAAATACTCTGTCTCCCAAAAAGTAACATCCATTGACACAAAAAACTTCCTAGACCGGGGCTCATAACATTTGTAGCCTTTTTGGGTAGGAGAATACCCAACAAAAACACATTTGTGTGCCTTATGTCCAAGCTTTCCCCCAGAAGGATGAGGAGCATGAACAAAACACACACAGCCAAAAACACGTGGAAGAATAGACGTGGCGTGACAAGTACTAGGTAAACATTCAATGGGTGTTTTGAACTGAAGCACACTAGATGGCATGCGATTAATGAGATATGCAGCAGTTAAAATAGCCTCCCCCCAAAAATATTTAGGAACTTTCATGGTAAACATAAGAGAGCGGGCTACCTCAGCCAGATGGCGATTTTTCCGTTCGGCAACACCATTCTGGGATGGAGTATCCACGCAAGTTGTTTGGAAAAGAATGCCATGTTCATCAAGATATGCACGAAAAAATTTATCAATGTACTCAGTACCGTTGTCACTACGGAGAATTTTAATGCTTGTGTCAAATTGAGTGTACACCATTTTATGAAATGATTGAAAACAAGAAAAGACTTCATTTTTAGTTTTGAGCAAATACACCCAAGTAACACGAGAATGACAATCAATGAAAGTGACAAACCATCTATAACCTTTTAATGAAGTAACGGGGGAAGGACCCCAAACATCAGAATGAATGATGGTAAAAGGAGAATCACTTCTTTTATTAATAGGTGCATAAAATGAGCGTTTATGTTTAGCAAGTTCACACGCTTCACAAAAAAATTGACTCCTAGGACAAGATTTGACTAAAGTAGGAAAAAGTTTTTCTAAAATCCCAAAAGAGGGATGACCCAATCTACGATGCCACTGGTGTAGTAAGGATAAAGCAGAACCCGTATCGGCTTGTAAAGCTTGACCACATGATAGTGATGGTGGAGGACAAGGTGCATTTTCCAGATAGTAGATGCCACCATGTGCTTTACCACTGCCAATCACCTTCCCCGTTTTCAGTTCCTGAAATACACAATGAGTAGGAAAGAAAGTTATAGAGCAATTGGCAGAATGGGTAAAACTACTAATAGAAAGTAAATTGGTGGCAAAATTTGGAATATGTAGAACAGAGGATAGAGAAATGGAGGGAGAATAACAAACAGAACCTTTTCCTGAAATAGCAGAGAATGAGCCATCTGCTATTCTAACTTTATCCTTACCAGAACAAGGGAAGTAGGAATCAAAAACAGAGGAACAACCTGTCATGTGATCTGACGCACCGGAGTCTATAATCCAAGGAGTGGAAGAAGAAGACGCTGTGAAAGCACTGGACAGTATACCTGAATGAGCAAAATATGATGAGGCCGGAGTTGATGTAGGAGCGGTGGAAGTAGGGGCTACAGTAGATGAAGATTCAGCCCTCGCGGACAGAAGACGCCTGATAGCCTGCAACTCCCCCTGAGAAAGACCCCCATGAGACTCACCATGTGGCTGAACTCCAATAATCGGTCCGGGATCAGGCACAGTAACAGCTGCAGACTCTGTGAAATGAGCCTGGCCATGATAGCGCCCATAACCACGGCCACGACCACCACCACGTCGTCCACCTCCTGTGTCACGAGGAGGACGCCCATGTAGTTTCCAACAGGTGTCTCGGGTGTGATTGGTCCCATCACAATAATCACAGTTACGCAGTCCACTAGATCCACCATGACTGCCAGACTGTACCTTTCCACTCTGTGGAGATCCGAATCCTCGCCCAACACCAGTATGAGGGATAGCAGCTAAAGCAGAACGCTCAGAAGTAGATGAAGCAAGCATGGCACTGCGCCTACTCTCCTCCTGCTGAACAATAGCATATGCATCGGCCAGGGACGGAAACGGAACCCGGCCCAATACCTGCACTCTAATCTGATCATACTCCCTATCAAGGCCAGCCAGGAAGTCATAAACACGCTCTTTATCAATCCGTTGAAGCCACTTAGCAGCATCAGCTCCACACGCAGCTTGAAATCCCTGATAAAAATTAAATTCCTGCCATGCTCCACACAACTCAGCATAATAGTTAGCAACCGGGCGATGATTTTGCTCCATAGAACGAAGCCTCTTTCTCAGTTCAAAACACTGAGCATCATTACCCTGCTGAGAGTACATATCAGAAACAGTTGTCCATACCTTGTATGGATTCTCAAGTAACAAAAAAGGATTACGGATATCGGGTTTCATGGAATTGAACAACCATGTCATAACCAGAGACCGCTGAGCTTTAAACCTTTTAAGTTCCAATGCATCTTTAGGTGGGTAAACAGGACCCTCAATAAACTCTGATACTCCTTTGGACTCAATGGCCAGTGTAAAAGATCGTGACCAAAGCATATAATTTGTTCCATCCAATTTAATTGGACAAATATCCACAGGGGCACTATCCAAGACCTTAATAAACTGGCCAGGAGTATACTGTGTACCTAATGCTTCATTCATCTCTACTTTCGGTGCATCAATTGTTTCCTCAGACATAATTTCCAAAAAAAGAATTGAGATAACTTGACCAAAAAAAATGTGAGAGATCCAGACCACACCAATCCAACGACAGTGAGAGAGAGGTACCAAACAGTGAGAGATCCAGACCACACCAATCCAACGATGAGGCCCAAACAGTGAGAGATCCAGATCACCACCAATCTAACGAGGCCCAGACGGCAAACAAAAGAGAGAGAACAGCGTCTGATGAAGAAAGAACGGCGTCTGATCGGAGAGACCAGAGAGAACGCTGAACGGCGAACCAGAGAGGAATGACCAGAACGGCGAGGAACGACCAGAACAAGAACGGCGTCTGATCGGCGTCTGGTCGGCAACAAGATCGTCTGGTGATGGCGTACAGAGAACCAGGCGAACGAAGACAAGGTCGTACAACAACGAACCGGTGATAGAGAACCAGGCGTACAACAACGACTGGAAGGGAAAAAAGGACCGGTGATATAGAACACCGGCAGGACGACGGGTAAACCCGGACACCTTGGCAACGACTACGGGTAAACCCTGGGTAGTCGGAGAAGGCCAGTCGGAGAAATCTCTGACGACGGCAGCGGAAGAGCTGTTAACGCTCTGATACCATGTAAGCTACCAAAGGGAGAAGATTATGTATTGTATTTGTCGAAATATACGAACGATATGATTTATTTTTCTCACAATGAGGAAATATATAGACTGTGTACAAGATGAATAAGGAAAGAAAATAATACGGAAAGAGGAAATTAAATCCCTAATTGATGCTACCTACCTAATTGACTAACTTGCCTAATTACAATATATATACTACCATATACAACATTATTTCCAACACTCCCCCTCAAGCTGGAGCGTATACATCGTATACTCCAAGCTTGAGACAAATAGAGTCAATGGAAGTCTTGGGAAGAGCCTTCGTGAAAATATCAGCAAGTTGAGAGCCTGAAGGAACAAAAGGCGTGCTAATCTCTTTGGATTCCACTTTTGACCGAATGAAATGACAGTCAACTTCAATGTGTTTGGTCCTTTCATGAAATACTGGATTATTAGCGATGTGGATAGCAGCCTGATTATCACAGTATAAAGGAGTGGGACCATGCACTGGAATCCCAAACTCTTGTAGAAGTGTACGCAACCAAGTCAACTCATAAGTGGTATGAGCCATTGCTCTATACTCTGCTTCTGCACTAGAACGTGCCACACCTGACTGCTTCTTACTCTTCCAAGTCACAAGATTGCCACCTATAAAGGTGCAATAACCAGTAGTAGAACGACGATCAGCAGGAGATCCAGCCCAGTCAGCGTCTGTATATCCTTCGATACGAAGATGTCCAGATGACTTGTAGAGAAGTCCACGTCCAGGTGCATTTTTAAGATACTTCAAGATGCGAACAACTGCTTCCATATGAGGAACTCGAGGACACGTCATAAACTGACTGACAATACTGACTGCATAGGAGATATCAGGTCGAGTAATAGTGAGATAAATAAGCTTACCCACAAGTCTCCGATACATCTCAGGATCATCAACCAATTCACCATCTTCCGGCATTAGTTTAAGATTAGTGTCCATGGGAGTAGCTACAGGTTTAGAACCAAGATAACCTGTATCCTTCAAGAGATCGAGAGTGTATTTCCTTTGTGATAAACTAATGCCCGCTTTGGAACGAGCAACCTCAATGCCGAGAAAATACCGAAGCTTGCCTAGATCCTTAGTAAGAAAACTGGAACAAAGATGACGAATCAATATTTCAATCCCAACACCATCACTGCCGGTGATGACAATATCATCCACATAAACCACGAGAATCACAATACCACGAGTAGTCTTTTTAAAGAATACAGAGTGATCAGCTTGACTTCGAGTCATACCATGAGACACAACGGTACTACTGAACTTATCGAACCAAGTCCGGGGAGATTGTTTGAGTCCATATAACGATTTGCGAAGATGACACACAGACTCCCCCTTGGACTCAAAACCGGGTGGTTGAGCCATATAGACAGTCTCAGAGAGGTCACCATGAAGAAATGCATTCTTGACATCAAGTTGATGAAGAGGCCAATTAAGGTTGGCCGCAAGAGAGATAACAATTCGAACAGAATTGAGTTTGGCAACCGGAGAAAAAGTCTCAGTGTAATCGAGCCCGTAGATTTAGGTGAAACCTTTGGCCACAAGACGAGCTTTCAAACGATCAACAGTACCATCAGGGTTGTGTTTGATAGTAAACACCCAATGACAACCAACAATATGAGCTCCAGAAGGCTTGGGAACAAGATCCCAAGTATGATTCAATGATAAAGCGCGCATCTCTTCTTCCATAGCAGAACGCCATCCAGGATGAGAAAGAGCCTCCTGGTAAGACTTAGGAACAACAAGAGAGAACAAAGAGACAGAAAAAGCGCGAAAAGAGGGAGATAAATGATCATAGGAGACAAAGTGAGAGATAGGATGGGAAGTGCAGGAACGAGTACCTTTACGCTGAGCAATAGGAAGATCGAGAGTAGGATCCGCAGACGCTAGAGGAGATGGTGTGGGTACAGAAGCTGGATCTGTAGTAGCAACAGTTGGAGCGGTAGCGGAAGGACGACGAACATAAACCTGTGTAATTGGTGGTCGAGAAGTAAGCTCAGGGAGACAAGGGGACTGACCAAGGTCAGCCAACATGGGTGGTCGCACCTGTCCACCTTCAAGGGAATAATATGGGATGGTTTCAAAAAATGTGACGTCAGCACTCACGAAGTGCTTCCGTAATGAGGGACTATAACACTTGTACCCTTTTTGTGTGCGAGAGTAACCAAGAAAGATACATTTGTAAGACCGAGGATCAAGCTTATCACGACCAGGAGATAAATTATGAACAAACGAAACACAACCAAAAAGTTTTAGGGGAAGACTATAAAGATCCTTGGCAGGAAACATGACCTGATAAGGAATTTTTCCATTCAAAACTCGAGAAGGTGTTCTATTTATTAGGTAATTTGCTGTAAGAACAGCATATCCCCAAAAAAGTTTTGGAACGTTCATGTGAAGCATAAGAGCACGAGTTACACCTAAAACTGGCCCATTTTTCCGTTCCGCAACCCCATTCTGTTGCGGAGTGGTGACACAAGCAGTTTGATGAATAATGCCATGAGTCTCATTAAAATGCGTAAATTCATTAGAAAGATATTCTTGGGCATTATCAGTTCGTAAGATATGTAATTTAGCATTAAACTGATTGACAATCTCAGCATGAAATTTTGAAAACACAGAAAATAATTGAGACCGATCTTTGAGGAGATACACCCAAGTTATACGAGAAAAAGCATCAATAAATGTAACAAAATAGCGAGCACCACACAAACTCGTAGTGCGCGAAGGTCCCCAAATATCTGAATGAACTAAAGCAAAAGGTTCTAAACATGGTGACTCAGTACGTAAAGGATAAGAAACCCGACGGTGTTTACTGAGTTCACAAGTATCACAACTAAAAGGAGAAAAATGAGGTAGATTAGGGACTAGCTTGCGAAGATTGGCAGAGGATGGGTGCCCAAGACGACAATGCCACTGATAAGGTGTGACAGTAGAATGTAGAGCAGATAACATGGAAGAGTTGGACGCCTGCTGCTGCTTCTCTTCCCGGAGATAAAACAGACCATTCTTCTCATACCCCCCCACCAATCATCCTCTGCGTCTTTAGATCCTGAAATTCACAACGAGAAGGATAGAAACGTACAGAACACTGGTGAGTATGAGAAAGTTTATGAATGGAGATAAGATTAAAAGGGAATTGTGGCAAATATAAGACAGAAGGAAAAACAAGACCAGATGAGGAATATGTACCAATGCCATGAACAAGAATTTTAGATCCATCGGCAATAGTAACATAGGAAGGAACAGAAGGGGTAACAACATTAGTTAAAAGGGACAAGTCACCTGTCATATGATCAGATGCGCCAGAATCGAGTATCCAAGGATTACTGCCAGTACGAGAAGATGAATGAAGACAAGTATTACCTGAAGAGACATGGGTCGCAGTGGAAGAAGAAGAAGATGCATTAGCCCTTTGAATCATAGAATCGTACTCGGTCTTGGATATAGTAATCTGAGTAGGAGGAGCAGGTGCAGACGGCTCCCCCTCAAGTGTAGCCTGGTTAGCCCAAGCTGGTTTGCCATGAAGCTTCCAGCAAAACGCAACATCGTGGTTGGTTGCATTACAATGAGTACACTTCTTGGTGCCACGACCACCACGCCCCCCACGTCCTCCACGCCGGCCACCACGTTCAGAGGAACTACTATGACTGTGGGGGGGATTGTGATTGCCAAAATTTTCAGAAGATAAAGTAGGGGATGTAATGGGAGCAGCAAGAGCAGATGGAGTCGGTCGCTCTAAACCAGATGAATGGGTAGCAGCCCGTCGAACACGAGAAAAAGCCTCACCAACAGTAGGAACTTCCTTGCCAGATAGAATCTGAGAACTTAGAGGAGCAAGTTCTGAATTTAGGCCAGACAAAAACTTTGAAACACGAAAGTCATCCCTGTACTTCTGTTGAACCCGTAAGTCTGTGGATAACGGTTGATGAACATTTAATTCATCCCACATCCCTTTTAATGTAGAGAAGTAGTCATCGAGTGATCGATCTCCTTGTTGGAAAAAGAAAATCTGCTGATAAATTTGATATATACGAGAAGTATTCTGATCTGATGAATATAATTCTTTGAGAGTTTCCCAAACAGCTTTGGACGTCTCTTGGCAAGCAACATTATTAAAAATATCGGGTTCAAGACTATTCCAAAGTAAAGTCATGAGATGAGCATCATTTTGGGTCCAAGTGGGATCAGTAGATGCATCATCAGTGATGTAGGAAGTCTCGCCACTAGCGCGCAGAGATACAGTTACTGCGCGGGACCATGGCAAATAGTTTGATCCATTTAATTTAATCGTGGTGAGAGACCGACGATAATCCCGAACAACATCCTTGGTGCCTGATGCACCAATGTCTTTATTCTCAGCATCTTTGTTCTTATTATCACCCATGATAAATAATAAATCAGAGATAGAAACGAAGAGATCCGAGAGTTACCCACAGAAAAAAAGGGTTAGTTTCAAATACCACAGATCAGCAGGGGTCGCCAGAAAGGACGGTGGCGGCCGGTGACGGCAACTTGCGGGAGTCAAAGCAGAGACCAGAGACCAGATCGCCAAAACAGAGAGGGCAAATCAGAGACCAGATCGCCAAAAACGGAGATCAGAAAACACGTCCAGGCGCAAAACAGAGAGTGCGGCGGCAGGACTGAACAGCGGCAGCCAGGGGCGGCGGCGGCCAGGGGCGACGGCTACGGCGACGACTGATGGTTTTAGAAAAAAAAAAGAGAGAACGAAGAGGAGAAAGTCAGGTTCCTAGAACCCGCTCTGATACCATGTCGAAATATACGAACGATATGATTTATTCTTCTCACAATGAGGAAATATATAGACTGTGTACAAGATGAATAAGGAAAGAAAATAATACGGAAAGAGGAAATTAAATCCCTAATTGATGCTACCTACTTAATTGACTAACTTGCCTAATTACAATATATATACTACCATATACAACATTATTTCCAACAGTATTGATGTATCAAGCTGTACAAAAGGGTCCTCTATTTATACAGGTAGAGGAGACCTAATTACGGAAATGAAATCAGCCTAATTACAATCTATGATTTACACAATCAGAATCAAATCAGAATCAAGCTAATTATGGTAACACTATCAAGCTAATTATGGTACATGCTAACAAATCCATTGACAGCCTATAGCATCAGCCTGGGAAGGAAGGGAAACCAAATTCCAGGTGCTCTGCCTAATTAAAGCATCATAGTCTTCCTGCATGACAGCTTGCCAAACAACATATTTTTATGCCTCAAAATAGTTTTCAATAATGGGAACATCAAGAAAAGAAGTATAGCCTGAGGACAAGGGTAGTCTAGGATTCTTAGTCCCATTGTTGGACCTTGTGATTGTTATAAGTTTCATATGTTGAGAAGTAGTGAGCAAGGGCATATTAGTCAACGCATTATTTTTACGCTTCATCTACAAATAATGTGTTTTTTAGGGTTTGTTGACATCCTAAACACTTTTCTCCTTGTCTCTAACAACATGGTATTAGTGCCATGATCCTTGCTGCTGTTGCCGCTAGTCAGTGGCCAACCAACCACCAACCACTACTTGACTCAACCCTAGAAATCAACCTACACTGGCTTCGTCACCCTAACTGATCGGCCCACCCCTATAGTTCACCCCCATGAAACCCACCCTAACCCCATCGAATCCAGTTACCACATCCAGTCGGTATCCCTACTTGACTTCCACCAAGCCGATAACCCTCTAATCCGCTCAATCCTTTTGCTTTTAGTCAAACTCATTCGATTTTAGTCTGCTTCATTGTAATCAGCTGTCACTGGCATCCACAGTTGTATCTAACGGGAGCCTTTGCTGCACATTGTGGTTTTGTTTGTTATCCTTCTGTGCTATTTGTTTGTTGATTTCCTTGTGCTTTGTTGGGTCAGTGAGCTTGTATGATTGCTTATGTTCTCATTCGTTATTAAGGTTGTTTGATGCTTGTATTGCAAGGGGTTTGGTTGTTCGTTGTCTTTTAGTTGATTGTTTTCCCGAGTTCTCAGTTGTTGTTTGAGACCACTTCGAGTTGCGCATCTACTCTTGCTGCTGTTTTTTCCAATTCTTCGTCTCTTGATATGATGTCCATCACCTCCATTCGTTTAAATGGAAAAAATTATGCTCCTTAGACTAAGGCTGTTGAGGTACATTTTCTGGGCAAGAAATAGTATGTTGACGTAACTGATGATCCTCCTAATAATTTGATTCCAAGTACACCCATCCTTCTTTTTGGGTATACATACACCCATATGCACTTTACTCCTTATCAGAAAGCAAAATGGACGTTACTGTTTATCAAGCTGTTTCCTGGAGTCAAACCTGGGGTATGGCATGCACTATGAGGACAATGGAAATGACACGTTTAAGCTATTAGCACTTCGTACTTGGGTTTACTTATCCATGCTAGCTTACTGCTTGTGGAAGTTCTTCAGTTTTGTTCATTGTAAGTATGTGGTATTAGTTTCGATATGCTGTATATAGTAGAAGTTTGTATTTTGCACTCTGACCATTATCTGGACCTATTGTTTCTTAAATTAACACTCACCCTTATACTACCCGTCAGATGTGATTGCATTTCTCAATGTATAGATTAGTAGGTCATAGTTATTCAGTATCTTCCAGTGCCTCTGACCTTTGAAGTAAACAAAAGTTGTCATTGTATTCTGATCGAATCAGTTGAGAGGTGTGTTAGTTGTTATGTGGGATAGATTAGGTTATGTTAACCCTAATGGGCCTAGGTGGTTAGAGCCCATTAGGTTAACCCTAATCTCATCTATAAATAAAAGAGTGTTAGAATAGTAATGGTTAAGTTGTTATTAATGTTTAGTTGCAAGGGTATTATTGACCTTTCATGTAATTAGGGTTACCTAGGGTTTCTAGGTTTTCTCTATATATTGATGTACTGGCCCCTTGTAACATAATCACTCAATAATACAATTCTTCTTTCTCGAGTTTCACAACATGGTATCAGAGCATAAGATCTAGGCCTGTGGAATACTCGCTTTCCGGCGGGCGGCTTATGCCTTGCCGCCGTCCGCCGGTTGCATCAAGGTCCTCTGTTGTTTGCTTTTGCCTGTGGTTCCGTTGCCTCTGTTTGAGTTCGTTGTCTCTAGTTCTGTTTTCGCCATTGGTTTTCCTCAGAAATAGCAAACCCTAGCCGCTGTTTTCGCAAACCCTAACCGCTGTTTTCACCCGGATGATATTATTTGTTTTCGCCCTCAGCCTCCTGTTTTCGCCATCCATCAGCCGCTGTTTGCTGCCCTGTTATTGCCCGTCTTCAGTCTTTGTTACTGCCCGTCTTCAGTCTCTGTTTTGTGCCTGGTTTGGTCTCTGTTTTGCGCCTGGTTTGGTCTCTGTTTTGCGCCTGTTTGCTGCCCGGTTTGGCCTCTGTTTTGCGCCTGGTTTGATCTCTGTTTTGTCTCCTAAACCTAACCCTAATCCTAAACTTTGCAATATTTGATTCCCAAACTTTGCAATATTTGATTTCGGTCCCTGCAGTTTAGACTTTTGGTGAATTTATAGACAAATCTTTCTTTTGTTGGTTGGTTGTTAAATCCCCGTTTGGTGTGCCAAGTGGCCCCAAGTTGTGCCGTGTGGCACCTTGTTGTGATCCTAGTTGGATCCTTTGTTTCTCTCTTCCCGTGCGATTCGGGGTTCGCACGTGAGGGGGAGAACTTGTCCCATATTCCTTTGTTAGTTATATTCTACTGGGTACCAAAATTAATGTTGTCAAAAAATTAAAGTTGTTGAAGAATTGAAGTCGTTGGAGAATCGAAGTTGTCAAAAACATCAGTTGGAGCATCTCTTTTTCATTGGAGAATCGAAATTGTCAAAGACATTAGTTGGAGCATCTCTTTTTCATGTTGGCAAACCCATAATGCTCTCCATGCTCGCATCATGTGTTTGAGGGGGAGTGTTAGTTGTTATGTGGGATAGATTAGGTTATGTTAACCCTAATGAGCCTAGGTGGTTAGAGCCCATTAGGTTAACCCTAATCTCATCTATAAATAAAAGAGTGTAAGAATAGTAATGGTTAAGTTGTTATTAATGTTTAGTTGCAAGGGTATTATTGATCTTTCATGTAATTAGGGTTACCTAGGGTTTCTAGGTTTTCTCTATATATTGATGTACTGGCCCCTTGTAACATAATTACTCAATAATACAATTCTCCTTTCTCGAGTTTCACCACATTGTTAGTTGTTATGTGGGATAGATTAGGTTATGTTAACCCTAATGGGCCTAGGTGGTTAGAGCCCATTAGGTTAACCCTAATCTCATCTATAAATAAAAGAGTGTTAGAATAGTAATGGTTAAGTTGTTATTAATGTTTAGTTGCAAGGGTATTATTGACCTTTCATGTAATTAGGGTTAACATAACCTAATCTATCCCACATAACAACTAACAAGGTGTTCTCAATTTTCTGCTTATTGCTCAAAGTCATACTGTTCGCCTGAGTAACTGACCTTTGAGGTCCTTCCAGGAATATTTTGACGCTGGCTCAAGGTTATACTGTTTATGCAATTGACCTTCTTGGCTTTGGTGCTTCTGATAAGCCAGAAGGATTTTCATATACCATGGATGTATGGGCTCAGGTATATGCTTCACCAAACTTGAATCATTTCTACTGAATGAAATTTCAGAACCTTAGAAGTTAGAATAATATTGAAGTCTCACCCCCACGGACTCTATGTTAGCAGTTAATATTGGATTTCTTGGATGAAATTGTTCAAAGACCGACTGTACTGATAGGGAACTCTGTTGGAAGTCTTGCTTGTGTTATTGCTGCCTCAGGTTTGTTGTCTTGTTCTGACTGACAGAGTGATGTTTATCTCATATTTGAATTATCATTTAAACAAGGCTAGTAGGAAACATTTTGATGAGGTGGTGCTCCACATTTTGGTTTGTTTTCTCCGACCAGAGTCTACTCAGTCCCTGGTTCGGGGACTTGTTCTCTTAAATTGTGCAGGTGGCATGAACAATAAGGCAATTGTTGATGACTGGAGAATTAGGCTGTTGTTACCTTTGTTTTGGGTTTTGGACACCTTATTGAAGCAAAGGAAGATTGCTTCATTCTTCTTTGAGCGTGTCAGACAAAGGTGCTTTGTTTGTTATTATTTTGTTTTTTGATGTTTTGAATCTTAGTGCATGAATGTGAAAAATCATGTTCATTGCTACTGCAGAGATAATCTGAGGAATATCTTACTGTCTGTTTATGGAAATAAGGAATCTGTGGATGAAGATCTGATAGAGGTATAGCGATTCTCTTGCAATACATGTTTTGGTACCATGTCAATCAATACATGTTTTGGTACCATGTCAATGATAAGTCATTACACACATAAGAACCTCCGGCACTGGATAGAAATCAAGATAACCCATGCAGACAGTTACTAATTTAACTGTGGCTAAGTGTATACGTAATTTAACTTTATTTTTAAGACTTGAGAGATTCTCATGGTCTATTCGTTAACCACATCCCAATACACCACTTTATGCAACAATCCAGGTGAAATTAGTTTGGCTGAAGTCACTTGAATTTTTAGGATTATTATGCAAATTTATTACATAAAGAAAGATGACTGTGGTACTTCAGTGCAAAAAATTAATTGGTTTTGTTGTGTCAAAGCATCCAAGTCAAAACTAATTGACAATGAGTGGAAAGGCCGTCGAGGCTCATATAATAGTTATGGAGATAATAATTAATCAATGTGGGACAAACTTTAACATGTTGGGTGACTTGTTAGATAACATTGGGCATATTTCTTAGTAGCTTAAGCTTTTGAAACAATCGATAATCTAACATGATGTTCGAGCTTTGGTTTGGAAGGTATTGGGTTCAAGTCTCTCGGTTCGCATTTAGTTAACTGTTTAGTTTGTTTAGTTTTGTGAACTGTCTAGTTTGCTTTTGTCGTTTCATGTGCTAGACGAAGTGCACTTGAGCTAGGGTGTTGCATAACTTGACATTAATGTTTCACTGCGTATCCTAATAGCTTAAACATTTGAAACAAAGGGTCATTTTAGAGGTCCAAAACGGATGCAGTATACATCACTGATTCGTTAAGAACTATGATTTACAGGTGATTACTCAAATAGAAACGGCTGTTCTGTGGGAACATAATTTCCCAGTCACAAAGACATAGTTTAAAACTATCAAAGGTCATGAGAACCATAACCCATTTGGAAACACATCAACATAGGAAAGAATCAAAATGCAAATAGAGAGAATTCATGTGTGCTCTTCTGGAATTGAAAGTTCAAGGAACTGAAGTACTCTTATTTTAGATGAATTAAAGTTCTCTCTTTCTCGAGGTTTAACGGGTAGTACGGACTCATTTAGCACCATGGGCAACGTTTTAAACCCCCTTCTTTTTCATTATAATCAATCGTTGTTTAGTATATATGCTTACCCTATAATGTGCAGATTATTAAGAAACCAGCAAATGATGAGGGGGCACTCGATGCTTTTGTGTCCATAGTGACAGGACCACCGGGGCCGAACCCTGTGCAGTTGATGCCGAGGATCACCTTACCTGTTTTAGTTTTATGGGGTGACAGAGACCCATTTACCCCGCTCGATGGTCCTGTTGGTAAATACTTCTCTTCTCTACCTGCTCAAGTACCAAATATGAGCCTCTTTGTTTTGGAAGGCGTTGGACATTGTCCTCATGATGACAGACCAGACTTGGTGCACAGAAAGTTGCTGCCTTGGCTTGATGATCTTCTTCCTGCTTTGTAATACATCCCATTTTGTTAACCTCCAGCTTGCAGTTGTTGAGTTGATGATTCAATATCCCAATGGATTCAAATCACTTATTTAGTCATTGATGATTTGATATTCTAGGATGCAAACAATCAATTAGTCATGTTGTAATTACATGGATTTTTTGCCCTGTTTACAGCAAATTCAACTTGCACTATTTGTTGTCAAAATAAAGGTTATAATTACACACCAAGGCTCCATATGTTCAGGGTTAGGATCGGGTTAGGTTTTTATGGTATATGGCTGGGGTTTAGGGTTTTGGGGTTTAGGTTTAAGTATTTTAGGGTTTACATGTAAATTTATACAATACTCAGCGAAGATTCCTGATGACAGTGGCATTCGGAAAAAGAAACAACTCGTAGGGACAAATGTTTTCAGGCCGAATTGTTGGGCACAATATATTTATCCTATTTTCTGAACTACTATTAGCATTAGCCTTTCAGAAAGAATACTTGTAGGGACATACATGCGAGTAATGCCAACGAACATGGAGGAAATCATACACAAAGGGCATGAGTTATGCAGCGGCTGTGGGACTGCTCACTCTTCTGAATCTGAGAAACTTATCTTCCTCAAGCCGATAAAAAAAAACTTATCTTCCTCAAGGGACAATGTCTGAGTTAACTATCCAACTCTCTCTCTCTCCACACACAAACACACACACACACACATACGCAGGCGCATCTATTGTGTGTGTTAATTTAGCATTTTGACTGTATATTTTAGCAGAACTCGAGTGGTGGCAGCAGGCTGGATCCTAATCAAGCAGGTTATAAGTGGCGCATGGTTATAGCCTATGACGGCACTCGATTTTCAGGTTTTTTCTAACTTGTCTGCCACTGAATTAATTATTACTGTTATGGAAGAGTCCAGAGACAACTAAGTCACGTTTTGTGATCGAATGTATTGTACCAGATTAGTGGATGAGATTATGGCTATTCAAAAATCTAAAATACTGACTAGGTTTAGTAATTATTGTGATGGAACTTTCATTCTTACACTGAGCTAACATACATGAATATAAGGGTACGCTCTCCATAACAGAGTCACCACCGATGCAGTATTCCAGCATGTGTTCCCTACTCAACGTTTCATTGTCGTCCCGGAATTTAAAAAATCAAACCACTCTCGAGTGGAAAAAAGCTCTTTATTTGTCAGTCTTGCTCCTCTGCATCATTTTCTTTTGCGGACAAATGTGCACAAAATTAGTTACCCTTTTCCTATGCAATTCTGAAGTAGAACCAATTGCTTGTACCTTGCAGAACTCATTGCTCTGTATGGCTTTGGATCTGTCTTTTTCATTGCTTTTTTATTGCTTCAAGTTCTGACTTACTATTTCGGTGTGCATATTGCTATTCTGTATTTTGTTCTTCGTCTATTTCGAAACCATATTCTGCTACTCGTTCAATAAGTCTGTTATTCCTCCATTTATTCTCAGAGCTCTTCTCCTTGTATAAGCATCTTTAATCCTTGATTGAATATTGGATATAGCAGTCTCATTCTCTCATGGACGTTATGTGCACAGGTGAATCTCAATTAAATGTGTAGGATAACACCCCTCTAGACTCTAGAGTCTCCAAGTCTCTTATCAATCATTTAGCATGGTTGATCTGGCTACAAAAGATGCCCATGATTCGTGAAATGGCTATGGTGTTTCAAAATCATATGCTCTCATTTTTTGTTGTCTTGGAAATTATGTATATTCCCTCCACCTTTCGTCAAGTTGTCATGCAGAGACATAAAACAGTCGTGGAAATCTGGATGTGAGAACTTCCGTTTGAGACAAGAAAATTCCTACTATTCTTTCTCTCTCTTAATTTAAGAAAATTTCCGTAGTGGTTAATGGTTTGAGTTGTGGAAACAGTCTACCCGCTTATGAGGGAAAGGCTGTGTACCTCGAACCCTCCCCTAGGCCTTGAAGTAGCGGTAGCCTTGTGCATTGGATGGCCGTTTTAACAAATATTTTTTTTTTGAAAAGAAACAGCTAGTTCAGCTTGTTAATACAGGCAAAGAAATCTCAATAGAGATTGGCGCGACTCGATCCAATATTTTCTTCATTTGGGTGCGGTTATGTTGTAGGATTGTAGCTCTATAACTCGGATTAGTTTTGTTGTTGGATGAACTACATTGCATAATTTTTAGGTTGGCAATATCAGCAGTCTCCGCCAACAGTACAATGCATTGTGGAGAAAGCTTTAACTCAAATAACCAAACAAGAACGTAGGGATCTCCACTTAGTTGGAGCAAGTAGAACCGATACCGGAGTCCATGCTTGGGGTCAGGTATGATGAATCTTTCCTTTACTCTCGTGTGGGGATTGTACAGACACATAAAGCACGTGTACTCAAATTGCAGTTAGCTTCCAGGTGGCACACTTTGTTACTCCCTTCAACTATGACAGATTGGATAGCATTCATGCGGCCCTAAATGGTCTTCTTCCTTCAGATATCCGAATTAGAGAAATCAGCCCTGCAGCGTCTGAATTTCATGCACGCTTTTCAGCAAAGAGCAAGATTTATCACTACAAAATATATAATGACACAGTCATGGATCCCTTTCAGCGTCACTATGCTTACCATAGCGTTTATAAACTCAATACCAATGTCATGAGGGAAGCTGCACGTCATTTCATCGGGAAGCATGACTTTTCTTCTTTTGTCAATGCATCACGCAATGAACGATCACGAGATCCAGTGAAGCATATATTCCGGTTTGATGTGATTGAAATGGTAATTACGACTCACGAGAGCAAGCTATGTACCTTAAGGCCTTGTTTAGTTGTTGGGAAAGGAAAGCAAAGTATGAAATATCAAACTTTCTTGCATTTTTATGTGTTCAGTTAAAAGGAAAATTATGGGACTCATGCCTCTAATTTTTCCACTAGGAATAGTTTTCCCTCCAAACTAGTCCTACAAAAAACACAAGATTTTGCAAAAAACTTGCTTTTATACTAGTTTCTTGTACAATTAAACTATTACTTTTCAACTTTTCCATAACTTTCTTTTATAAAATGAACACATGAATGTAAAATACATTTCTCTTTCGTTCACTTCACAAATTTTTTTTCGAGAACAATTGTTTTCATATCAATTTCTTGACAAGTGAACGGAGCCTAAGTGGTAGGATTTCTACCTCTCTCTGTCTCTCTCTCTAGTTTCTCTTGGTTTTCTTTGTGTCTGAGACCACACGAGTGATCACTATGACTTTGGTGGCTGATGTGTTATTGTTTAGGGACCTATTTTGCAGCTTGAAGTTGAAGGCTCTGGTTTCTTATATAGACAAGTGCGAAACATGGTACAATATGCTCTTGTGCTTTAATAACTACTTCTGATTTAAAGACTCTCACCATTTACTACGTTGTTACTTTTATCTGTTTTCTCTCTTGGTTTTGTTGAATTGATGGTACTTTCATGATGTGGTTTATATTATGCTATTGACATTTTAGGAGCTTTGTAAGAAAGGGGCAGGGTATAGCCTGTAATGTGTTGATATATTTCGATAATCAACTTTGACAGGTTGCTTTATTGCTGCAAATTGGAAGGGAAGCAATTCCACCTGACATCGTTCCCAAA